>CADDIJ020001624.1:0-47422 GCA_902809745.2 Tetradesmus lagerheimii | reverse complement strand
GCTGTTGTGCGCATTATACAATTTCACAGTGGGAAACCGACGATAGACCAAACGATCCACCAGGTGATCACCGGGTGCTCAACCGCTGCCAAACTGTATAAGGAAGTTATTTTCAGATGTTACATTCACGTTTCAGCTTGTAACATCACAACTCACAGAGCCTCTTCCTTAACATGTTGCACACTCCAGCCCTAGCACCTGGCATTGAAAGCCATCGGCCCCGCACCCCACAGGAGCGTTTGCTCGGAACATTTGGGTGGCATGCATCCGTCATGTGGAAAGCCCCAGTACCGCAAACTACCTCCACGCAGCCGCCAGCAAAACCAAAGGAACACAACAACCTTCTATGCGGGACGCTGCATCACACATGCCCTGACCACGACGCATATGCTCGCTGCAAACTTCATGCAGCCGCCTGCCTGTAATTCCTCGCCACGCGGCTGTTGCGCTGACTGACTTCTGTTAGCCGCACAGCTGCCAGGGCCTGCATGGGCCACTGTGTTGGTGTAAAGTGGGGCGACAGCCAGAAACATGACTGCCGGATCGCTGCTTGGCCACTCCGCTGAGAGCAATTGATGGCGTTGGCAGGTGCTGCTGCCAGGTGTGCCTTACTTAGCCTGTGTAGCTTGTAGCCGATGAACAAGCGAACGGTTGTTGGGCTCCAGATGCTCTCGGAGAGCAGCATCATACCTCAAGCAATGCTTGACCAGGAGGGCCCGCCCAGACCTCCTGGCACTCTGAGTGGGCTGTCTATGCAGGCAAGCCGTCCAGGATAAACTTGCGCATGCAGGTGCACACAGCCTGCGGCAGTGGACACAGCAGCAGATGGCGCAATGGTCAGCTCACGGCAAACACTGATGATGGGCAACAGCAAAAATGCATCCTTGAATGCATTGCAAGCCTTGCAGAGGCAGCGCCAGCACAATGCAGGGCTGCTCTCAAACTAATGTGTGTTCGACTGAACCCTTCATATATAACAGCTGCAGCTGTCTGGCTGAGATGCACCCTTCATATATACCCCCCACCAAACTCAGAGTACTATCTGACTAGCACGTGAATCATCACACCCGATCAACTCTCGCTCACCAAGTGTAGGATGGTCCTGCTTGGGGGATGACACGGTCACACTTGCAGCTGTTGGCCGGCAACAGCAACTGCCCATTCCACGCCTGGACTGACGTCACTTCTGCGCTGAGGATCTTACACGATAAGAAGTGCTCTCACAGTAACGCATCCAAATCGTCCAGCAGCAGCAGCTCATCTAATGCTTGGCTGGTGCTGCTGGCAATGACGCCGCTAGGCACACGGCCAGCAGCTGCTGCCTCCGCTGCTTTAGCCTGCAGCAGCAACTCCTCGTCTGACAGCTGCTGCTCTATGCTGTGCTGCTGCTGCTGCTGCTGCTGGGGCTTCCGATGCCGAAGCTGCTTCCTGCTACCTTTCTGCTGCAGCACGTTTAAGGCCCAAGTATGGGAGTCCTGATGGATGCTGACAGAGGATGTGCGGCGCGCAGATGCCTCAGCTGCTGTCACAGCAGCAGCTGCTGCTGCAGGGTTGTCTATTCTAACTCCATTGGAGAATCTGGCCAGCTTATTTTCGACCTGCTGCAGGTCCCGTGAGAGCTGCTGGTTGCCTTGGCAGAACACACTGCCACCTAAGCCGTTGAACAGCTCAGCATCAGTACAGTCTGCCTGGATGCGTCTGTCGTTGGTTACGACAACCACGCGCCTCCCAGCAGCTGCGCGAGCAGGCACGCCTGCTGCTGTAGCTGCTGCTGACTGTTGCTGCAGGTCCCGCACAGCAGTGATGATCACGTTATCTGCTTCGTGCCCTGCCCTGAACATGATCTGGACGTTGTCACTAACCCTAGACACACGGTCTTCGCCAGTGGATGCGACTGTGCTTGCGTCATATACAACCAGCACGTCTAGCTTCTGCTCTGCTGCGTATAGGCCTAGCAGCTGGTGCAGCAGCGCACGTGCTTCGTCAACACGGTCTGCTGACAGCAGCTGCTTGGTGGTTGGGTGGTAGTGCAGGAAGTTGTAACCATCAATAACAGTCGCAGTGGCTGCTGCTGCTGTGCTGCCGGACTTTGTGAGGCTCCTTGCTGCTGCTGGCGCCCGCTGTCCTGCAAGTGCTGATGTGGTGCCTGCAGAAACTGCGCTGTGCCGTTCCTGCAAGGCTTGACTGTCCAGGTAGCGAGTCCTGCCTGCTGACCTGGCAGCTGCTGCTGCCTCAGCACGCTCCTGCTCCCTTTGCTCCTCTGTCTTCCTGGTGTTCCTGTAAGCGCTGCGCCTTAGTGGTTTGCGAGATGGGCCCACAGGAGGCGCCACTGTGGGTGGGGGAGGGGGTATGTCCGGCTCTCCTTGCTGCTGCTGCAGCGCAAAGGGTGGCGTCAGACCGGATCAGGTCAGAACAGATTGGTCAGGTGAAGCCCACTGAAACATATGCCGAGGCTTTCATAAAAGCTGTCGAGCAGTAGTTCTGGGTGTTGCAGGGCAATTGCGCACCACACGGCAGCTGCTGTCTCCATTCCGCGACGTACTTATGGTTATGAAACGTATTCAAAAGCATGGATGTAACAAGGGCGCAGCTAGGAAGCTGCTGCCAGCGCAAACATGTGCTGATGGTTGCTGGCTCACCCGCTGCTGCTTCGCTTGCATTACGCTGGAGCCCCTCTGGCGCGATCCCGGCTGCAAAGACCGTCTATACATATTAATCAATGCTGTGCGGCCCGTGTGTGCTCCCAGCTGCTTCGAAAACCTGTTGCTATTGCTGCTGTTGTGGTGGCTAACCTGCTGGGAAGCGAATGCCATACTGGTCACAAAGCAGCAGCGGAAAACGTGTTCATGCATTATTCGCTCACAACAATTGCGTAGCATTAATGGATGGCTGTCATGTGATACCTAGGGTTCCAAGGTGGTCACTGGCCCATGGGTGGTGAGCCCCACCTGACCCGTGCACACAAACACTGCCAAGTGCAAAACATGCCGAGGTGACATGGTGATATTTGTTGCAAGTACAGCTGGCTTGCTGCAAACAGAAACTACAAGCTACAACCATGTGTCTAAGGCAACCCCATCCAAGCAGCGAAGCAAGCAACGACTTTGAAGCACACCTGTCAAGCCTACAGTAGAGTTTGAAAATCAGCCTCCAAATACAGTGATGTACAATGCACGTGGCCAATGTACAGGAAACACGGACGTCCAGATCAATGTAAAACATACGCGTCCTGCAAGCGCCACAAGACTAACAGCAACACACGCGCAACATGCTGACACACGCCTACAATCCACAAAAATACAAGATACGCTGCACTTGTTGACAACAGTTACAATCTGGCAGACAAATGAAAACAAAACAAGTCTAGCAGCCTCACCAAACAGCCTACAACTTGATGTCCTGCAATATGAGACATTTGCTGCCACCAGGGCCAAGCAGCAACCCAACCCAACACCACAAACACTGCCTAAGCAAGGCAAAACTTTGCACAACATCAACCTGAGACACCTGCTACACGGTCATACAACGCGTGGTTGCAATGCGGCTGACAGCCGTGCAGCCTCAAAATACAACGCATGATCGTGGGTCAAATCAGCCTTGCTTGCATGAGCAGCCTTGCATGCGTGCGCAGCCTTTACTGCTTGCATGCAGGGGTAGGGTGTTTCTGCATGCTTTTGCTGCTAGAGTGCTAATGAATTTTCACAACAAGGTGCCCAGCTGCTCCTCGGCTACAAGTCGAATTGTCAATTCACAGCTAAGGCTACAACAGCAGGCACTCGAACAGAGCATCTCCACCCTTCACAAGGTTAGGCAAGGCAGCATTCCCAAAATGATTATTGTGGCTACAGTTGCAGCGCCAAACCCAATGCCACACACCCTTCACATCGGTGAGTCACCGCGACAAGCATCCCACAGGTGCACACACCGCACCAACCAACTTGAGCTGCACCCGTCCACTGCAGCAACAGAAGCACCACCCTTGACACACCTGGCAAGGCAGGTGAAAGCTGCAGGTACACAACAAAAGCCGTAGCTACAGCTACCTGGAAGCTGTAGCTACACAACAAAAGTCGTCGCTACAGCTAGGTGGTGACCGTAAATACACCGATGCACAAGCTGCAGTCACAACCACGTGCTAAAGCTAGCTAAAGCTGTAGCTACAGCCAAATAATTGCCGTAGCTACAGCTCACTGCCAGGCAGCCTGGTCATCCAGCCAAGCCTTCCACGGCTGCACAGCAGGCATCCACTGCAGCTGCACCCCAACAGCAGCAGCACCAGCAGACATACGCTTCACGACAGCCTCACTCACCAGCTGTGGGACACCTGAAAGCTGCGTTGAATCTGCTGCAGAATGCGCTGCATCATAAGAGGTACCAAGAGGTTCAAAGTCCATGTGATGCAGCCCACTGCTGCCGGCATCGCTGCCTCCGCTGCTGCTACCCGCAACGCTGCTAGCAGCCATACTGCTGCCAGCGCCACCGCCAATGTCAGCACCATCTGCCTGCAGCCCTGCGTCCTCTCCTAACCACTCAACAGCAGCAGCAGATCCACCAGCTGCCTCACCACCTACCCCTGCGTCTACGGCAACCCCAGCACCCTGCACAACACCAGCAGCAGGAGCTGCGACAGCTGCCACAGGAGCACCCGATGGCCCTCCTGCCCCTGCTGCTGCTGCCGCCTTACCCGCTGCGCTGCTCTCAGCACCGCATGCCTGCAGCACAACCAGCGGTGCCAGCCGTTCATCTATCACCTGCTGCAGCCGATCACTGTGTAGGTCCCCGCAGTTGGCAAACAGCAAGCAGCGCAGCCGCGGCATTGCTGCGCGTGCACGTGCTACGTGGCCTGGTGCAAAGAAGCCTCCCGCGTGAAAGGTGCCGCGGATTGAGATGTGTGTGACGCTGCGCTGATTCTGCCAAAGAGCGATGTCTTCGTCATCGTTGTAGGCAGCATCTGCAGGATGGTAGCAGAATCGAAAGCAGGAAAACCACAACAATAGTCGGAATGCTGCGGAACGCTGCAACTGTACTTGCCATGCATCTGCCGAGGAAGCTAACGGGTTCCTGACCCAGATCCAGCCACATTCTATGCGAGCCAGACAAACGTGCATGACACAACAGCAGCTATGCATCAAACATGACGCCAGTGCAGCCTCACAGAGCTCAAGCTCCAGCAGCACTGACAAAAAATAACAAATATAACATAACACTATAACATAACACTCACCCCAGTTGCGCTCGTCAGGCAGGTAAAACTCGAGCCGCGTCAGCAGCGGCAGCCACGGCAGACCACCCGCAGGCAGCCGCACTTCACCAAGCATATGCAGCCGCAGCTGCCGCAGCTGCGAGAGTGGTGTGTTGCTGGCGCGCATCACCTTACACAGCGCGGTCACGCACACGTCAAGCAACTGCAGGCATCGCTGCCCGCGTAAGACGTCGCCATACGCGCATGCAACAGGTGCATCTGAGAGCTGCGGCGCCGGCACAGCTGATGCGGCACTTTGCGCGGGTGCTGCAAGTTGCTCCTCCTGCTGCTGCTGATCTGGCACATGGTGCGGCGCTGCTCCTGCTGCTGGCAGTGGTGCTGGCAGTGGTAACAGCGGCACTATACCCCAGTCCACTGGCTGCCAAGGGTTTATCTGCTGCCAGGGCTCTGCAGGACCCTCAGCCTGCTGCTGCTGCTGCTGCTGCTGCGGTGGTTGTTCCAGCTGCTGCTGATCCTGCTGCAGCTCATGCAGTAGCTGATCTAACACAGCATCAGCTGCTGCGTCATCAACAGGATCAAATGCAGGACCAGCACCAGCTGCTGCTCCTGCTCCATCTGCTGCTGCATTTGCACCATCATTGTTGTTGCCGCCGTTGTTGTTGGCGCCGTTGTTGTGGCCGTGTTGGTTGTTGGCGTGGAAACCGCCCTGGGGTGCTAAGATGGCCCCCAGAAGCCCTCCAAGGGGGTCCTCTGGAGCTCCTGCTGCATTGCCAGCAGCACCATTGCCGCCAGCTGCTCCTGCTGCGTTGCCCTGCTGCAGCAAGCCTTCGAAAACTGGCGGCAACTGCTCATCTTCCCAGTCCTGCAAGCATAAATAACGTGTTCTGAATGTCGCAGCATAAACCAGAGTGGGTCCCAGCACAGCTGTACAATGCAAGCATTGCCTATATCGTCAGGCAGGCAACCAACAGCTGTGTTGGTTCAAAACGAACAGCCTACAACCCTTATAAATCAGTCAAAGCGATACAAACGCTAATCCTGTGCTTAAGACAAGCCCTACAGCCCCACCCCATGCACACACTGCTGCATGCAGCCCATGGTTATCAGCCCAGAACAGCAGTAGCCCAGAACAGCAGTTGCCCATAGGTAACAGCCCAGAGCAGCAGTTGCCGAGACTGCAAGCGCAGCCCACGGTGATCAGCCCAGAACATCAGTTGCAATTACCTGTAGGTCAGGCAGCACAAAGCTGCCATAGCCCAGGACTCCTTTCGCCGCTTGTATGCAAGTCGACAAACCCCACAGCTGCCACGACACCCACTGATCTATCAAATTTCATTGGTGTGATCTAGACAATCACAACTGCAAACAGCGCCTGCGCAGACCCAAAGATTGAACCAAAACAAAACCCAAAGCGCTTAGCGCCAAAAGGCGACACGACACCTACCTGTAGGTCAGGCAGCACGAAGCTGCCATAGCCCAGGTTCCTCAGACGCTTGTAGGCCACATCAGCCAGGCACGGCGCCAGCACCACCTGCAGATGGGTTACAAAGCAACAGTTACATAACATGCAACGTAACATAATGACAAAAAGCAACAAGTGCAGCGTTGTTGAAAATGGTCAAACTTGGAACAACAGTCAGCAGTGAGGAAGCTGTTGCAGGGGTGACCCACAATAAAAGCGATGTAAGCAGCACTACCACCACCATGCTGTGCACGATGTTAGCATGTGAACCGATCATTGCAAACATTGATGGGAAGACGCATGCACAGTAGCAAGCCAGCTCACCAGCGGCAAGCGCCACCACAGCGTGGTGCAGTGCAGAATCTGCAGCTGAGGCAGCAGCGGCACCTTAACACTGTTGCCTGCCACACGCATCGTCACAGGCACCACTCCCTGCACACCACCACTGCCACCACCACCACAGCTGCTGCGCCGAGCACCATCGCCACCAAAACTGCAGCTGCTGCTCGGCCTGCTAACCCTACTAGGCGAACGTGTGACCCCATTTCGAGGACACAGCACCTGCCATATGTCGTCCTCTGCCTGCAGCTGCTGCTGCAGCTGCTGTTCGTCCGGCTGCTGCTCTGCATCGCTGCCCTGCTGCTGTTGGCGCTGTTGTTCCTGCAAGAGCGACCGCATCTGCTCTGTGCCTGCAGCTGCTGCTGACACGCCTGCTGAAACTGCCGCTGCCTCTTCTGGTGTAAGCCGCGAGCCTGACTGATCATCATGCCCTTCACCCGAATAGCCCATAACCAACTCGCTGAGCACTAGCTCTGTGAGGTGCACGCATGCACACAGAGGCTGCAGCTGCAGCAGGCTCAACTGCCAATGCCCAACCTGCAGCTTCAAACTGCGTAGGTTAGTCAACTGCCCCAACGAAGCAGTAGCCATACTCGACAGTACCACGTCCGGTCCTGCAAACCAGTCGTTTGGCGATACTGCTTTTAGCACCAGCTGCGTTAGCTGCGGCAGCGGCGGCAAGTTGCCAAGCAGCAGCTGTCCTGCAGCAAGCCCGGTCAACTGCTGCTGCTCTGCTGGCTGCTGCTGCTCTGCAGCATCACTGTGCTGCAGGTGAAGGCGCAGCTGCTGCAGGCCGCTCGGTAGCACCAGCTGCTGTGCTGTCACATGGCTGAGCAGTAGCGGCACGCTCATGCTCAGCTCTGTGAGGCCAGTCAACGGAGCAATGGCAAGCTTCCACAGCCTGCAGGAGACAGCATCGCAGCGCAGAGCACGGTGAGAACGGTACGCCGGGATATGTGTATGCTGGGAGAAGCGAGGAATGGCTGGCTTGCACAAGGTTGACACACGGCTCAATGAGCACCGCAAAATACCAACGATAGAACCATGGCAAAATAAGAAAGCGTGGCGCTACGTGCCTGCCATGCTGCACAGGTGAGCATACTGTTGCACACTGCCCCCCACCCCGCAGGTACACCGGATACTTATCCGACAACAAATGAAGCACAACACTGCAAGCAACAGCACGTAATCAATAACGTACCCAGACCCCAGCTAGCTCAACAGTGTGCAACAACAGTGCGCAACAACAAGCCACTTACTCTGCGTCGAACAGGTGCTCTGGGTGCGGCGTGCTGTCGCCAGGTGTCTTGTCTAGCGACAGCCTCAGCACCCGCAGCTGCTGCAGCTGCCCCACCAGCTCTGCACTGGCCTGTGTGCAGTGCAGCGTCAGCCGTAGGCACTGCAGCTGCTGCAGCTGCTGCAGCACTTGCAGGAAGCGGCACAGCTTGACCTGAACAGCAGCAGAAGGACCAGCAGTAGCAGCAGCAGCAGCAGAGCACCAAACCATATCATTAGTTGGGTAACGAAGTGGAGTGGGCATGTGCACTGACTATATCTTCAGAGGAACTGATAGACTAATGGAAGCAAGCAACTTGCAGCACATGCATGCTGCGATGCTGCACCGCAGCAGCAGATTCCGCACTGTCTGCAGCTGTGCCTGCAGCTGTGCCAAATGAATCGGCCTCTGCGGCTGCAGTTCTTCTGCAAATGGTCGCAGGGTGCAATGTACTGCAGCTATGCATACTATTGTACCTGCCAGTGGCTCCCCTTGCGCCTGCCAGGCACAACTGACACTGACTGCAGGGAGGGGCCCGCTGCTGCTGCCAGCGCCTGGCACAGGTTGGCTAGCCTGCAGGAGGAAGGTAAATAACATCTTCTGTGTTGGAGAAGATATCGCGCGTGAGCCACTTGCCGCCTAGATGGCAAGCACAACATTCACATGCCGAGTGTGCCGTGTCAGATCAACAGGCCTGCAGCATCAGCACCGTGCTACTGTCCTGTAAAGTGGTGCCAAACAACGGTTTTGGCTGCGATCTGAGCACGTGATGTGACCAACACATGCATCAGATGAGCTAAGCCTGGTGCAGCTGCTTGCAAAGTGCCTTGCATGTATCCATGCAGACCAGATGTGACGATCCAGCGCATGCAGCAGCACTGTAAGGCAGTGTTCGTAGGGCTGAGCCACCCCTGAGCTGCTTCGATGTTTTAAGCGCGGTTCAAATGGTGTTTCGCTCACCTGTAGTTCAGGCACAGGTGCTCTAGCCGAGCAAATGCACCAGGTGGGAAGGTGACAGACAGATGAGGGGCCTGGAACACGCGCAGCTCGGGCAGCAGCAACGTAGAGATGCCGCCCGATAGCTTTGAGATGCGCATAAGCTTTTCCAAGCCCAGCTGTTCGCCCTTGAGGCAGCACGACAGGTCTGCCTGCTCATCTATCAAGGCCGCGACCTCGCGGCTGCTGGCTCGCAAGGAATGCTTAGCATGCGGATCGGGATCAAGTTTGCGCAAGAGACGCTGCCAAAAAGGCTTGGGAAGGTCTGTGAAGTGCACAGTGGGCTCCATGGTGCAGCTGATCACAACGCTCTAGGCGTTAAATTGATACACAAGCCAGTAAATGTGACCAGGTACCCCGATCGCCGGCTCCCCATGAGTGGTCGAGCCACTTGTAACGGGGGTAGGGCTTCATAAAGCCTCGGACGTGGCAAAGATGCTGTTCACACTGCAAGCTCAGCTGCTGCGCATGCTTTTAACATCTAAAAACCTTATTATCGCATTACACCAGGTCCTACTTGGTAACGGTTACTGCAGGGGTGCCGTAGCATGCAGCAGCACTTCTTCTGCCTGCCACAACTCGTTGCCCTACTGCAGCGCCCCACGCACGCCAGTGCGTGCATCACGTGTAATCAAAGCAACAGAACTTCACCTCCGACACGCCACTGTCAGCATTCAGTTGTCATTGCGACCTGATGCCAACCTTGGTTCAAGCAGTCATGACTTGAATGGGTGACGTGATGATGATGAGTGCATGACTGCTTTTGATACTCAGCTGGATGCTGTTCTCAGCAGTGTCACACGGACAGTATTCCCACCTTCCAGTAAAACTTCACATGCGGCATATTACAACCAGACCCGAATCCGCCATTGGCGCCTCACACCCAGTGATTGCTGCCAGCCGTGCATGCACTGCGCAGTGCGCATAACATGCGAGACGCCGTGCACTCAACATGCCACATCTCACAGCCTGTTGAAGGCTGAGGGCCTCAGCCCAGCAGTACTAGGTAGGCTCGCCAGGCACTGGCATCAATCCAGCCGCGTCAACAGTCAGCCGCATGTCGTGCAGCGGCTGCCCGCAGCCACTTGCACACTGCCTTGTGTCCTGCAGGCGCCCCCCAGTGCTCCGCCTGGCACTCCCTGCTGCAGTAGCGCGCCACCTTGCAGCCGCTGCACCTGCTGCTCCTGCCTGACACCAACTCCTGCTCACTCAGACCGTCCAGGTTCCTGCAGCCAGGGTTGTTGCAGCAGTGCGGCTGTGGCAGCTGGTTGATCACAACTGATGCCAGCTGCTGCAACCACTTTGCTAGCCGCACCGCAGTGCGTGGCTTCTTGTCTGGCTGCTTCTCACGCTGCTGCTGCTGCTGCTGCTGCAACTCCTCAGGTTGCTGCTGCTCCTGCTGCTGCTGGTCGCTCTCTTGGCTCTGCAGCCACTCATCGTACTGCTCCCACCGAATGCGGTGCTGCCTGCCTGCAACGTAGCTGCATTGCCGCAGCATCCAGGCAAGCAGCTGAGGAGGGACGTGTCACAGCGCACCCTCTGGCTCCGATGCTGCTGCTGCTGCTGTTGTTGTTTGTTCTGCTGTGCTTCCCCCTGAACCTGCTGCTGCTGCTGTTGCTGCTGCTGATGTAGCTCCAGCTACCTCATTCTCAGGCTCTGCTGCTGCTGCTGCTGCTGCTGCTGACGCATTCGCTGCTGTTAGGCCATCGGCAGCGTGTCCAGACAGCTTTTGCAGTGAACGCTGCAGCCACTGCTCAGCAACAGTCACGCATGCCAGCGGCTCTACAACGTGCCCAGGCCCAATCCACAGCACTGTGTTGAAGAACAGCTGCTCTGCTTCTTCAGTCAACCCAGGCTGCTCTGCTGACAGTGCTGCCTCCATTGCTTGCGCCAACAGCAGCAAGCTGTGGGACACTAGCAGCAGCTGCAGAACACCCAACTCGCCGCCTGCGGCAGCGCTGCTGCTGCTGCTGCTGAAGGTTGCCACTTAAGCACCTGCTGTGTTGCTGTCCACAGGGCCGGTTGAGCTAACCTCAAATGCTGCTGTCGCAGCTGCAGGAGCTGCTGTAGCGTCTGCTATGTTGCTGTCTTAACCAGGGGTGTCGCTGCTGCTGTCCATATCAAAGAACTTGTCGGCTGCTGCTGAGTTTGGCACCTGGCAGATGCACTGGAGTACTGCACACGACAACCCACATGCATTGTGCATGCAACCATCCTCATTCTGCTGAACTGCGGAAGTCATTGCCTTGAACGCAGTGATCAGCGGGCCAAATGCAGCCGGCCAATGCTCTGCTGCTGCTCCCATTCCCGTGTGGGTTGTTGCTGCGTCTGCTGCTGCTGCTGCATCTGCTGCAACACCTGCTTGCTGCTGCTGGCTGCTGCGTTCACCAGCGCTAGCAAAGCAACCAGCTGCCAGCTGTGCTGAGTCCCTTACCAGCGCTCTACCATGCCTTACTTTCTCCTCAACCATTTCACCAAGCGCAGCATCACCAGCAGCTGCTACTTGAGCTGCAGCTATAATGCTGCGGCGAGTTGAAACGCGAGCCACAGCTTGCAGAGCAACGCAGCTAGCTCCTGGCTGCCGAGCAAACACCTGACTCAGCATCCTTTTGGGTGGTACTCTTGGTGCTCCTGGCTGCCGTGCGCGTGCTTGCTCAGCAAAAAGGAAAGTCATGGCAGCTGCAGAAGAACACCCAGACGTAGAGGTGGACAGTTTCAGAAAAGGTGCGCAAGTGCAGCACACAGTTGAACAGATCAATCAGCTATGCGCAGGGTCTTCATAAGGCACGCGTCCACAATCTTCAGGAGGGCGCATGTGACGTTTTCTAGGAGGGAGCGCATGTAATAACTTTCAGAAGGTGCATGTGACAGATTCAAGGAGGCGGCGCATGTGACAGCTTCTAGAAGGGGCACATGTGACAGATGCTAGGAGGGGCCGCATGTGACAGCTAGGAGGGGGCGCATGTGACAGCTAGGAGGGGGCACATGTGGCAAAAGTCAGCAGGTGCATATGACAGCTTTTGCGAGGCGGCGCATGTGACAGCTAGGAGCAGGCACATGTGACAATTATCAGAAGGCATGTGACAGCTTTTAGGAGCCTCGGCGCATGTGACAGCTTCTAGGAGGCGAATACAGAGAATGCATAAGTGCCTGTGGTGATCTGTCGTGTATGAGATGGACAACTATGCGGCAACCTACAACAGCATATACTGGAACTTACCTGAGCGCTCCAGCTGCTGCACAACCATGCTGTACTCCTCCCATGCTGCTGCCTTCAGTCTTTCTGGTGCAATGGCTGCAGCCACCTGCGCTGCTGCAGTACTGCTGCTGCTGCTGCTGCCAGTCTTGCTGAAGGCCCTGTCGAGGACTGCAGGCACCTGATGCGGCACCGTGCTAAACAGCTGCAGCAGCATGTCTGGATGCTCCGACAACCATACTGAGCACTGCTGCAGAAAAAGTGGCAGCAGGCACATGATCTCTGTTACTACAGCCGGGTCTACCTCCTGCAGCTGCTGCAGCTCCAGCAGCACTAGCAGGGCAGCAGCGTACTGGGGGCCCAAACAGCTGTCGCTGCCATCACTGCTGTCACTGCTGTTGCTGCCGCAGCTTGCGGCTGGCACTCCTGGTTCATCGTATTGCTGCTGCTGCTGCTGCTGCTGTGGCGACATTGCTTCTCCTGGGCGCTGCTGCTGCTGCTGCTCTTCTCCTTCCTGCTGCTCCTGCTGCTGCTCCTCAACCCAGTCTATGTGACACGTGGCTACGCCAATGAGTCCAGCGCACAACTTGACAGCTTCTATCGCCAATGCCTTTGCTGGGCTGTCCCTGCCCCTGTCCGTTCCCCGCTCCTGCAACCGACGCTCATCCGCTCCTGGTATGCCCAAAGTGGTAAACAGCTGCTGGTGCCATGCTGGAATGCTCACTGCCTGCTCCTGCTGCCGCCCACCACGGCTGCTGCTGCTGCTGCATTCAGCATGCAGGAGCTCAGATACACATGCCAAGTGAGCAAGCTGCAGCTGCTGCACATCGCTGCTGGTCCACGCAACCGCTAACAGTGGCAGATCATCGCCTGGCTGTCTGTAACTCAGCTGCTCTACCCAGCCCGCTGCCACGCGTTGCAATCGCATTATGCCATGCGCGGCAGCTGATGCTTGGGCAACTGCCGCGTAACTGAGGTTTGTGCACCTTGAGAGACTGTCTGTGCCACTGCTGCTGCTGCTGCTGGCTGCGCTGCTGTGGCTGCAGCAGGGTACGTGCGAAGTACAGCAAGTGGAAGTGCAGCACCAGGCATGAGGACACGAAACGACTCACTGTCTTGCGGGAGGTACTGCATGAGCTGAGTCCAGAGAAAGACCAGGCAGTAAGAGAGGTGGTAGGCCTGGTGGAATTGCTGCTCTGCCTCTGCTGCTGCTGCTGCTGCAGCACCTCTCTCCGCAGCTGCATCTGCCTTGCCGGACCCCCCATCTGCAACATGTTGCTGCTGCTGCTGCTGTTGGCTGGTAGCATTGTTGACTGAGCTAGCTGCAGAGTACTGCTGCAGGTCAGCTGCTAAGCTGTCAGCCACGGCTGCCAGCAGTTGCGCCAAGCCTGCGTAATAATGACGGTGCAGCACAGATGCAAAACAACAGATGTGTTACGCATGCAGCGCACTAAAATACAGCATGCCTGGTTCAATGCAGCCACAAAACACTGCAAGAAGACTCCAGCACACATGCGCTACCTTACAGATGAAGCAGCAGCGTGACATTGAAGCAGTTGACCTGCGTAACTGTTGCTCAAGCGCACTGGTTCTCACACACACCTGAAAGTATAACATCAGCGTTATCCTGACAAGCTGACTCATGTGCTGCGGGGTTCTGGCAGAAACTGCATCACTGTGACCACACCTGCTTTAGCTAGCATGCTCTCAAGGCTGCCTGTGCTGCACGCTCCGCAGTAGGTGCTTCCTCCAGCCACCCGTACAAGAAGACGCCGAAGCACATCAGAGCACTGCAGATCAAACAGCCACAGCACTGGTGGTGTGATGAACCGTGCCAGATGCAACTATAGGATCAGGTGGCAACATTGGCAGACAGGTTCATGCCATTCATCCCTGAGGGATATGTGCATCTGTTTCGACAGAGACAGGTTCATGTCATACATCCCTGAGGGATATGCACATCTGTGTCAACAGAGTTGGGCCTTGGAGGCGCCAATGCCACGTCATGCAGCACACCAGCAATGCAGCATGCTTGAGCCTCACTCTGTAACAGCATCCAGGGATGTACCAGCCAGACCCTGCTGCTGTATGCTGCTCAGGATATTGCTCACTGCAGGATGCAGCGCACACAGACAAGGCAGAAGTCACACTCGCTGTTCGGGTCGTTGCACCTTTCAACTCAGCTTTGTGGCAGGACACTAGGCTGGCTCTATACAATACGAGTGTGCATGTTTGTCAAGTGTCCTTATTTTGCTCAGTAGCACGGTACTGTACGTGTGCTGGGGTGCACAGCAGCAGCTGCTGCTTGCAGGACAACAGCTGTTACAGTGCGATGCTGTGCACCCGGTGCAACCGAGTTTCCCGGCTGCGCAACACAGCCTGTACGCAGATATAGATGTATAAAAAAATCATGTCCTGTATAGGGTGTGCAGCTCACCAGCATGCATTGGAACAGCAGGCCATTCTTCAACAGCACTTTCAGTGCCTTCCCAGGAGGCCTGCACTGTGGATGGCAGTCCATGATCGGCTGCCATATCGCACTGCAAATATGCAAATCATTTGATAGCGCCTTCACTGCGTCCGACTCAGCACTGAGGTTGGTTATTGACGCTAGTACTGCCCTGCCCCAGGCTGCATCCTCAGTGGGATGTTGCTGCTGTTGTTGAAGAGACGCCATTTTACAGGTATGAGTCGTGCACCTGGCTCCTCTGTGCCGATATTACGTGTGAGCCCGTTTGTGTTGATACACAGAGGGCATGCTGCCTTGCCCTTGTTGCGTGTAGTTACGCCGGGCTTCAAGCGTGACTGTACCGGTACCGGTCGCGATCAGCTGCAGCGTTACGGACAGCCATATGTTCTATATGTTCACCAATCGGCATATCGTAATTTTTTTGACCGTCAGCTTCCACCACAGTACTGCTGCAAGGTACTACCTGGTGATTGCACCAGACAACCAAGACATCTGTCAGTGGCCTGGAGAAATGGGCATTACGTTCCGGCCAGTTGACGATTCAATTGCACATTCATCATGCATACTACTTGTGACAATGCTCCAGTGCACCAGCACCCGCAGGAGCGGTGTACAGCAGTACTGTACGGCTGTCACTCCTCCCGGGCCCTGAACCCCTGGGGCCCACTGGGCCACAGCCGCAACCTGGCTGTCGCTCATCCCGGGCCATGAACCCCAAAACAGCAGAGGGAGAAATTAATTAAAAATTCAGCAAAGACGCATACTGGGTGGTCCCAGATCATAAATGGGACTACTCGCACCATCAAATGTGCTACTGCAGCTACACACCAGCATTGCATACACGGCAGCAGTCACAGGCCACACATGCTTAGAACAACAGCTCCCAGAATGATTTCACGCACAAGGCTGCAGATAGTGCATTGTTCCTGCCCTGCTTGTGGCGCAACTGATGCATTAGTGCAAGCCCCTGCCGCCTTAAAAATGAGTCCGTCACACAGGAGCAAGCTGCTGCTGCGTCCTCTGCCCATCCCCGTCCCTCTACAGCTCAGTGTTGCTGCTACTTGTCGCTAGCATCAGCACGTCCATCCAGTGTGCCAGCTTGCGCGCAGCAACAGCCAGCAGCACGCCAAGCCCAGCGATGCCCAGCAGCAGCAGCAGCCCCAGGCCTAACTGCTGCAGCCGTTGCTGCTTCTCCTTTGCAAGCCGCTCAGCTTCACGCTGTGCTGCTATCGCCTCGCGCTCAGCGCGCGACAGCTTCTTGGTGCTCACCTTCTGCTGCTGCTGCTGCTCAGCTGCTGACGCGGCTGCAGCTGGTGTAGCGGTAGGTGTAGCTGTGGCGGCTTGCTCCTCTTCTTGCTGCTGCTGGTCCAGCTGCTGCTGTTGCGTGCTCTTCCCCTTCTGCTGCGCCGCACACTCTGCGTCGCACGCTAGCAGCTTCAGAGCTGTCGCGCCATCATAGCTGCGGCTGCCACCAGCGGCAGCAAGCGCAGCCTGCACCTTGCTGCATGGCCACTTTTGCTTCAATCGCCTGCAGCTGCAGCGCACGCTCACTTCTTCACTGCACGCCTCTGGCTCAGGACATGCAACGCTGATGTGGCACGTTGCTCTGCAGGGGTGTGGGCAGTATGGCAGCTGCCTATGGCACGGCTTGCCACAGCACAGCGGATCGCCACTCACTGCTGCTGCAGATCCCGCCTTCGCTCCTGCCTGCTGCTGTGCCTGCTGCTGCTGTATGATTGACGTGTACTGCCAGCAGGGGAACTTCAGCGTGGTTTTGCTGCAGTGACAAGCCACAGTGGACTCTACTGTGCAGGCTGCACAGTCGCCCGGATGGCAAGTCGAGGGGCAGGGGTGGCTGCAGGTCCGCGGCTTGCTGCATGGCCGGCTGCACACCTCGCAAGCCTCTGCTGCTGCTGCTGCTGCTGCTCCGGATACTGCATGGCATGCTTTGCTGCAGCTGTGGTTGCCGCACCCTAGCGGCCTGCCGCACTGCTGCCCACAGCTGAACGGCTGCACAGCATGACACGAGAACAGCTGCTGCTGATGGCCACCTACGCAGGTCACCTGCACAGGCACCACACACGCAGGACACTGCCGCCTGCCCTCTCCGGCTGCTACCATTGCTGCAGCTGCAGCAGCTGCAGCAGCAGCTGGTGCCTCATCTCCTGATGCTGTGGTGCCAGGGGTGCGGCCTGCTGCTGCTTTCTTGGCTGCTGCTGCTGCCGCTGCTGCTGCCTGGGTGGAGGTCATGGGTGGCTTAGGCTGCTGGAATGCAGGTACTGCTGGCGGGTGGGGGTCATGGCAGCTGCTGCTGCTGCAGATGTGGCCACACTGCAGCGCTGTACCGCAGGGCTGCCTGTTGCGGGACAGACAGCGGGGCGCAGGAGCCGCAGTTTCGCAAGCGTGTAAGGCCCTCGACAGTGGAACAATGCCACGCAAGCAGTAGTTATAATGACTGTACAACTGCACACCAGCTCAGCTGCTGACTACGTACATACAGCAAGCGTGTTACAGTGCAACCTCCGGTGAAACAACAACATCACTGCAGTATGCCATGCAATCTGACAAACACGCAGCAGCCAAAAGACGCCTGCGTTACTAGCAACCATCTGGTGGAGCACCCACATCACTCTGCAATGCAATACTATCAACTACGCCAACAAACACAGCAGGTGAACATGCCCGAGTTTGCCAACATACACATACGTACCTGCATGGCGGGCAAGGCCCAAAGTGGCACGCATGCGGCTTGCGCGCCGCTGCGTGCCTGCAGGTTGCTGCCACGATGCATCGCTGCACGCAGCGTGGTGCTGTTGCTGCTGCCTCAGCGCCACAGGGCAGCGTGTAGCTGGTGCTGCTACAAGCGCAGCTCACGCTCTGCGTAAGCGGGCACGGCCTGCAGGACGCACAGCATGAAGTACAGCGACAACAGCAGGATACATCAGCTCATGTGACGCTAGGGGGCAGACAGCAACACCTGCTGTCTGCTGGATGCCACATGCGCAGCTCACGCTCTGCATAAGCGGGCACAGCCTGCAGGGAACTCGGCATGAAGTGCAGCAATATATAGCAGCATTATACACCAGCTCATGCCACGCTAGGTGGTGGACAGCAAAATGATGGCTGTCTGCTGAAGTGCTGCATGCTGCAGGTTGCATTGAGCAGTTTCGGCTGCTGACGTGCCCACATTTCACACAGCCAGCAAATTAGGTCATGTCAGCAAGTGACTGGTTATAAGTTGATATAACCGAAAAGAGAGTTCACCTGCAGGGCCCGCTGTGGCATGCGCTGGGGCACTTGTGGTTGCGGCAGCGCAGCCAGCGCCCACACACCTCCTCGCAGGGCGGGCAGTTGCCGTCGCAGCAGCGCCGCTTGCAGGCGTGGCGGCCGCAGGCGCGCATGTTGGCACACTTGCCCTCGCAGCGCACCTCTGCAGCACAGGCACATAGTCAACATGTCGAGCGCTGACAACGGCAGCTGACCATGACGTATAACAACAGACGCAACAGACAGCCTGTTGCGCCACAAGGAGGTGCTACGCCTTGACTTGTACACAATGCCTTCACGCATGCATGCGCACGGGCCAGCACCAACCACAAATTTTGTTCACAACTCGCCGACATCAAACCGGTGCAATTGCCGCAATGTGCGCGCCAGCATGCGCAGCTCACCAGTGGAACCATGCGCAGGAGCCAGCACAAAACACAAACAATGGCCTATCCTTGCGCATGGTGCCACACATGGTCAGCTCACCTGTGTGGCACAGCACCTGCTTCTCTGTTCGCCCGCAGCGGCAGGTCTTGGTCACAAGCTCGCGGCAGGTCTTGCTGCACGGCCCGTAGTGGCACCTGCAACAGCAGCAATGCATGAGTGCATACACTCGGTTGCAGCAGCAGGAGGGCGGCTCTGCACTAGAAGAAGCACAGCACATGCAATCGCAGTGCACTTCTACTCCAACGGCTGAGCTGTAGGGTGCACAATCCTACAACAAAACATGCGCAACATACCACCCATCATGCACATGCCATCACACAGCACTATAAAACAGCACAAGAAGCACCCCGCCCATATGACCGGCTGTTCTGGTCAACCATTGGCCTCTGAAGGCCTTGCAGCAACCCCACGTGCAGCCCACAAACAAACAGCAGCCCTCCACGCACCGCTCCTGGCAGGTGTGCTGCCCGCAGTCCAGCAGCTTGCCGCACGTGCTGCTGTGCACCAACATAGCCACGGCGCACACACCTGCTGTACTTCAACACACCCTGGTAAGACCGACGAGGAGTGAACAAGCATTGGGAAGCTGTACCGGCTGGAGTGTAAACCCCCGCCCACCACCATATGACTGGTCAAAACATGATCAAACATGGTCAACAAAGGCCTTGCAGCAACTCCGCGTGAAGCAAACGAACCAACTACTAACAACTAACAAACCAACTTGTTACAACACCAGCCACGCACCGCTCCTGGCAGGTGTGCTGCCCGCAGTCCAGCAGCTTGCCGCACGTGCCGCCGCACAGTGGCGCCTTCTCGTCACACTTGAGGCCAGGGTACAGGGCTTTGCTGCAGGGGCAGTGCCGCTCCCCTTCCTCAGGGCAGGGCCCGCAGGGACCGGCATGGCACACCTACAACCGCAGCAGTAGCAGCACATTGTGCCCCAGGTCAGGAGCTTTGTCAGGATTACGTCCGTCAGGGTACAGGAATTTGTTTCAGGTGCAGTGCCGCTGCCCATCCTCAGGGCAGGGGCCGCAGCGACCAGCATGGCACACCTGCAACCGCAACAGCAGCAGCGCATAAGCCAGATTCAGAGCTCGTCAGGTTCATATCTGACCAGCATAGGGGGGCTTTGCCGCAGGGGCAGTGCCGCTCCCCCTCCTCAGGGCAGGGCCCGCATGGACCAGCGTGGCACACCAGCAACCGCAACAGCAGCAGCGCATTGTGTCCCTGAGTCAGGAGCTTTGTCATGGTTACGTCCGTCAGGGTACAGGGCTTGCCGCAGGTGCAGTGCCGCTCCCCCTCCGCAGGGCAGGGCCCACAAGGGCCGGCGTGGCACACCTACAACCGCAACAGCAGCAGCACATGGTGCCAGACTCATGGGCTTGTCATGCTTACGCCCGTCAGGTTACAAGGCTTTGCCCAGGGGCAGTGCCGCTCCCCCTCCTCAGGGCAGGGCCCGCAGGGACCAGCATGGCACACCTACAAGCGCAACAGCAGCAGCGCAATGTGTCCTTAGTTGGGAGCTTTGCCATGTTCCGTCAGGGTACAGGGCCTTGCCGCAAGGGCAGTGCCGCTTCCCCTCCGCAGGGCAGGGCCCACAAGGGCCGGCGTGGCACACCTACAACCGCAACAGCAGCAGCACATGGTGCCAGACTCATGGGCTTGTCATGCTTACGCCCGTCAGGTTACAAGGCTTTGCCCAGGGGCAGTGCCGCTCCCCCTCCTCAGGGCAGGGCCCGCAGGGACCAGCATGGCACACCTACAAGCGCAACAGCAGCAGCGCAATGTGTCCTTAGTTGGGAGCTTTGCCATGTTCCGTCAGGGTACAGGGCCTTGCCGCAAGGGCAGTGCCGCTTCCCCCTCCTCGGGGCAGGGAGCGCAGCAACTGGCATGGCAACAACAGGGACCGCAACAACAGGGACCGCAGCAACCGGCATGGCACACCTACAAAGCAGAGCAGCAGCGCAATGTGCCATATATAATAGCGTCGGGATCAAAATTGTCCAGTACACAGCTTTGAAATAACTCCGTGCCTCTCTCGCTCCTTGCAGCAAGCGTCACAGGGGCAGCTTGGCAGAGCAATGGCATCAACAAGTCTCAGGAGGCTACAGCATCAAAGAGGCTGCATGGGTCAGCCAGGAGGTACTTTCTATGTACGGCATTTTGAGTGCCGCGTATGGTATTGCAGATAGAGGATACTCTGCAAGGGCACACATGCCGCGTGCAAGTGACTCAAAGAGTGCGGTGCGAGGACAGAGGACCTACAATTCCAGCAGCAGCACCACAATGTGCCAAAGTCAAGAGCTCTGTCAGGATGACATCTGTCAGGTGAAGCTTTTTGTTTGCGGCGTGCAAGTGAGTCAAAGAGTGTGGCGCACAGACATGATCCAGCTACATGGCCTGCGCAGCAGCTCACCTTTTTGCACTTGTGGCGTTGGCATTTGAGGGTTTTGGCGCAGGGGGGCTTGGCAGGCACGCATGCCGCAAGCAAGTGATTCAAAGAGTGCGGTGCGCAGACATAAATGCAGCTACACGGCCTGCACGGCAGCTCACCTGTTCGCACTTGTGGCGTTGGCACTTGAGGGTTATGACGCAGGGCTTTGCACAGTGCCGCGTGCTTTCCAAAGTGCAGTGCATGGACATGATCCACAGCAGGTACATCACTGGTGCATATACACCGCCTGCGCAGCAGCTCACCTGTTCACACTTGTGGCGTTGGCACTTGAGGGTTTTGGCGCACGGCTTGGCGCAGTGCCAGTCCGCCTGGCAGCACGGCAGCTTCGCCGTCTCTGCTCCGCAGGCGCAGCGGTGCACGCCGATCTGCAACAGCGCGAATGCAAGCGCAGCAGCATGGCAGCAAAGCACACAGCTTTTAAACATCAGCAGCAGCTGGTGGGATGAGGCCCTGCTTCAAGGTATGCTTCAAAGCAGGCATGCCTGGACGTGGCACAGTCACCATGCTGCATCGCAATGGCCAGCGCACACGCCACCTTTGCCATGAATGTCATGAACACGTGCTGATCAGCACTTGCGAAACAGAAAGCATGTGCACACACGCACATATGGACAGATGCGTTGCAACCTCAGCCACCAGCCTCGACAAAAAACCTGAGCAACGGCGCACACTCCCCTGCATGGCAAACCTCAGGGCACGCATGCCACAAAGCATTAAATTGGCCAGCACCCCCCCCCGAAGAAGCAAGGCGTGTGCTTGGTGTGTGTGTATGGTGTTGTGTATCGGCGTATGTGCCAAGTGTCGATGACAAAGATGTGTCTCCATCTTTGTGCTCAACACGTGCACATATGCAAGTACACAACACCATGCACACACACACCCAGGCACATGCATTGCTTCTTCGGCTGCTGGCAAGGCGGGCACTCCCCAGCATGGCACACCTCACAGCAAGCATGCCTGCGCAAGACCAAACACCAAGAGCCAACGTTGGCCAGCACATGCGCCACCTTCGTCATCAACACGTGCACATACGCAGATACACAATCGCAACACCAGTTGCCACACCATACGCACACACCTTGCATCATCGACCTCCAAGTATCTGCGTACCTGCTGACAGGGCGGGCACTCCCCTGCGTGGCAGACCTCAGGGCAGGCATGCCCACACGCCAACCGCCGCCCACACACGCTCCTGCAGCTGAACTCATTCTTGCCGCAGCGCTGCTTCATGACTGCCTTGCCGCAGAAGCAGCTGGCGTCAACCAGCAGCGGGCAGGGTGGGCAGGGCCCAGGGTGGCACAGCAGCAGGCAGCTGTGCTCACAACGCCCGGGCAGCGGCCTGTGAGGGCAGACACATAGTTGCATTACAGATAAGTTTCATAATAAGGCAACGACATCTGGTCAACCAGCAGCAGGAAGGATCCCAGGTGGCATAGCAACAGGCAGCTGCACATGAGTGGGCTCAGCGCGTTGTGCAGCGTTACAGGGTTCAGTGCATGCAAGCAGGGTAAGAAGCAGAGTGAGCCAGCAGCTAACAAGAAGGGCAGGGGCCTGGGTGGCACAGCAGCAGGCAGCTGTGCTCACAACGCCCGGGCAGCGGCCTGAAAGAGCAGACACAACCGCATTGGTTACGAGAGCGAAGAAAGCTGCGTCAACCAGCAGCAGGCAGAATCCCAGGTGGTATAGTGACAGGCAGCTGCACTTCAAATGAGCTCAGGGCAGTTTTGCAGCGTTACAAGGCAACAGTACAGGCAAGCAGGGTAACAAGCAGCGTCAACCAGCAGCGGGCAGGGTGGGCAGGGCCCAGGGTGGCACAGCAGCAGGCAGCTGTGCTCGCAACGCCCGGGCAGCGGCCTGTAGGGGCAGACACAATCGCAGCATTGGGTCAGCGCTGTTGAAAGCAAGAGGTTTGTGTCAACCCGCAGCAGGCCGGGCCCCAGGTGGTGTAGCGATAAGCAGCTGCAAATGATAGGGCTCAGCGCGTTGTGCAGCGTTACATGGTGACAGTGCATGCAAGCAGGGTAAGAAGCAGCGTCAACCAGCAGCGGGCAGGGTGGGCAGGGTGCCACAGCAGCAGGCAGCTGTGCTCACAACGTCCAGGCAGCGGCCTGAAAGAGCAGAGACACAACCGCACTTGATGAGCTTCTTCGACATTTACATGAACCAGCGGCAGGCAGGGCCCCAGGTGGCATAGCAACAGGCAGCTGCAGTTGAACAGGCGCAGCACAAGGCTGACACATGCACAGCCCTCTACTTCATCATCACTTCAACACGTGCAGTCTCACGCAAACCCGACAGTGAGCTCGGGTGGCCTGATGAGCTGGACACACGAGCGTGCTCAGTAAGAAAACCTGATGCTCAGAGTTCTGCCCACTCACTTGCCGCAGAGCTCCCCGCAGGAGTGTGGCGCCAGCCAGGGGTCCCACTCGGGCTCCTGCTGCTGCCCGCAGTAGCAGCTGTAGCTGGCGGGCAGCTGAGAAGCGCCGTAGCCAAACCTGAGCAGCAGCAGCAGCAGCTAGATGCGTCAGCCGTAGGTGTGCAGGCCATTTGGCGTATGTCTTTTGAGGGCATGCCTGTGTGCTGCTGTTACGCGCTGGCAGACGTGCTGTGCGCTGGCGCGACACATAGCAGCGGTCTTGGCAAGTTTGACCAACAGCTGCTCCCTGCAAGCCTTCCGGCGCAACAAAACATGCAAACAAAGCCTCTCCTGTGCTGGCCACTGCACCTGCGGAACTGCACAGCCCCACAAGAGTGCTGCTGCAGCTATGCATAGCTGGCAAACAACGTGCAAAACCTGTTGCTGGTGAGCCAGCTGCACATCAAACCTCCCAGGCCCCAACGCATACTGCCGCTGGTCGCACACAAACATTGGACACACTGCTTGGACACCATTAACCCCACAAATCAAATCCAGCATCCCAAAAGTCCACAGTGCAGACGCACCTGCACTTGGGGCAGCCCCACTCGGGTGCTGCTGCAGCTGCAACTGCTGCTGCTGCACCAACGTCTGCTGCCCTGCTGGCCTTGTATGCAGCTGTTGCCAGCTGATTGCGCGCCCACTCCTGCAGGCAAACATAATAGCAAACAGATGTACATGTCAGCGAGGAGGAATTCGCATGGCAGTGCCATACACTGTGATATGCAGGTGTCAACGGATCTGTCCAGAGTGGTGCAGCAGCATACTGCCTATGCAGACCATGCCCGTCGTGCAGGTTCAACATCACCCTGCTGCTGCTGACGAATCCGCACCTGTATGCATGGCAGGTGGAACTGCGCATAGCAGGAGCTGCTGCACTGCCACACCGCCTCAGTCGGCTTGACGGCCCCCACACAGTGCCAGGCAGATGAGGCACATGGTGTCTCCCCCAACAATGCAGTGTGCTGCTGTGTTACATCCCACCCTGACTCTTGGCTGTCAAAGCTGGGCACAGCAAGAGAGCTGTCACAAAGCCAACAACAAAAATGCCAGCAACAGCACGGCCACAAACCAGGCACCCACCTGTATGCATGGCAGGTGGAACTGCACGTAGCAGGAGCTGCTGCACTGCCACACCGCCTCGGTGGGCTTGATGGCCCCCAGGCAGATGAGGCACATGGTGTCTGCCCAACCCACTGCTTTGTTACATCCCACCCTGACCCTAGGCGGTAAGAGCTGGGCATAGCAAGAGCTGCGCATAGCAACAGCTGCCGCACTGCCACAACGCCACAGCCAAGATGCCAGCAACAACACAGCCACATACAGTCCACAATCTAGGCTCCCCACCTGTATGCATGGCAGGTGGAACTGCGCGTAGCAGGAGCTGCTGCACTGCCACACCGCCTCAGTCGGCTTGATGGCCCCCAGGCAGATGAGGCACATGGTGTTGTCCTGCCCAGCTGACAGGTACTCGCGCACACGCAGCAGCCCGCGCGCAAACACGTGGTCCCTGCAAAACGGGTCAGGATGGCGGGGCACATGAAGGCTAGTGATGTCAATAATTCAGGTAGCATAGCAGATTTAACAGCTGGGCATAAAACAGTGTGGTGTCTAGAGGCAAACACGTGGTCCCTGCAACTGTGCACATCCTGCTACAAGAGTACAAGCAAGCAACGCGCACGCTGCGCTGTGCCTGCAGAGCCTAGGGCAGCTGCACAACAGACTCACATCTCCTCATCAACCTGTGCCACATCGCAGGCATCCAGGTACTGCTGAATCGAATGCGCAGCAACCAGAGCATGATGTGCAGCCATATGAGTGCAAGCAAGCAACGCGCAAGCAGCACTGTGCCTGCAGAGCCTACACAGCTGCACAACAGTAAACTCACGTCTCCTCATCCACCTCTGCCGCATCGCAGGCATCCAGGTACTGCTACATCGCATGTGCAGCAACCAGAGCATGATGTGCAGCCATATGAGTGCAAGCAAGCAACGCGCACGCTGCGCTGTGCCTGCAGAGCCTAGGGCAGCTGCACAACAGACTCACGTCTCCTCCTCCACCTCTGCCACATCGCAGGCGTCCAGGTACTGCTACATCGCATGTGCAGCAACCAGAGCATGATGTGCACATGCAGCCATATGAGTGCAAGCAAGCAACGCGCAAGCAGCACTGTGCCTGCAGAGCCTAGGGCAGCTGCACAACAGACTCACGTCTCCTCATCCACCTCTGCCGCATCGCAGGCATCCAGGTACTGCTAAATCGCATGCGCAGCAACCAGAGCATGATGTGCACAAGCAGCCACACGCATGCAAGCAAGCCACTGCGCAAGCAGCGCTGTGCCTGCAGGGCCTAGGGCAGCTGCACAACAAACTCACGTTTCCTCGTCCACCTCTGCTGCATCGCAAGCATCCAGGTATTGCTGAAACACACCAGCCTGAATAGCCGCCTGCTGCTCCTGTGCCTCATCCCCACAGCCCTGCAAGACACGCATGCACATGTATCAAGTTGTAAGGACAGCTACCAGTAACGCAGAGCAGTGTGCTGGTTGACCTCATACACCAGCCCCAATGGCCTCCTGCTGCTCCTGCGCCTCATCGCCACAGCCCTGCAAATTACGCATGCGCATGCACTAGGTTGAAAGGACAGCTGCTAGCAGCAACAAGGCAGAGCAGTGCGCTGATCAACCTGTGCTTGACCACTGCGTTGTCCTGCAAGCCTCCTGCTGCTCCTGCGCCTCATCGCCACAGACCTGCGAATCAAACATGCGCATGTATCAAGTTGTAACGACAGCTACCATCAGCAACACGGCAGAGCAGTGCGCTGATCAACCTCTGCGTGACCACTGCGATGTCCTGCAAGCCTCCTGCTGCTCCTGCGCCTCATCACCACAGCCCTGCAAGACACGCATGCGTATGTATCAAATTGTAACGACAGCTACCAGTAACCACGCAGAGCAGTGTGCTGGTTGACCTCATACACCAGCCCCAATGGCCTCCTGCTGCTCCTGCGCCTCATCGCCACAGCCCTGCGAATTACGCATGCACATGTTATAGGACAGCTACCAGCAGCAACAAGGCAGAGCAGTGCGCTGATCAACCTCTGCTTGACCACTGCGTTGTCCTGCAAGCCTCCACCCTCAGGTGCTACAGCAAATTACCACCTACTGAACTCAGGCTCAAACAGGGGTTGCGCATGCGCATGTTAGGACAGCCATCCAGCAACAAGGCGGACGCTGCTGCGAGCAGTGTGCTGGTTGACCACTGTGTTGTCCTGCAAGCCTCAACCACCAGCATAGTGACTGGACAACACCATACCATGAAGATGCTGATGGAGCATGTGTTGCTGTTTCATCTATGGTTGTGTGCGCAGCTGCTCAACCGTTGCAATTGCTGTGCTTGCTGCTGCAGCTTGTACTGCTTGCTGCAGCACCTGCTGATCAGTTGGTCGCACCTGTTCGTCGTAGGAACTTCCTCCATCTGAAGGCGCGTACTCGTCAACCGCCATGATTCAATGTAGTCCACCTGCACACCATGCAGCGCTGTATTGTATCCCCCTGCAACAGCTCTGTTGTCGGGTGTGACCCGTTTAAGATATGGTGCAGCATACAGATACTCTGCATCAGTAGATGTGATGTTGCAGCTCACCTGTAACCTCCTACTGACCCTGTGCTGCTGCTGGCTTGCTGTCTTCTTCAGTGTGCACTGGCAGTGTCTGCAACAGCAGTAGGCACAGCAGCATCAGCAAACCGACTGTGCCAAACTCAGACCTGCCATCCTGCCAACATCCGTGCCAGCATTGTATGTTTTGTTCGTGTGTGTGTCGAGCAAACTGATGAGATAACTCGGTGTGTGCGTACCAGGTCCGGCTTGTAGATGGAGTGAACCAACGCTGCGCCCGCCAGCAGCGAAGCTAGAGCTACGGCGTAAGCTTTCAGGATTTCAGCCATGAGATCTATAACTGTTCTGATACCAGGCAAAGCGTCGTGTGTGCTCAGCGAAGGGCTGTGGCAGCAGTAGCAGCAGCAGCAGTAGCAATAGCAGTGACCTTCGTGTACCCAGATCCTGTTGGGCCACACACGCAAGATAGGTGACTAACGTGGTGTGAAAGCTGACTTCGTTGCTGCGCACTTACGTCTGGCTGCTCAACACCTGCTCAGCTGCACTGGCAACATGTGACAAAACCGCTGCAACTGCCAACCCCGCCTAACAAACTGCAAGGCAGTGGTCCGCATCATAACGAACATTCCTGGCACTGCAGATTTTTAACATCTACTCGCCATTTCAAGTTGTGACAACTGTAAGGAATCAAGCAGTGCTTCCTTGCTCTCCCTCATGAGGCTGACCAGCCAAATCATTGAATGTGATATGTCTGTTACATATGTAGTATGATGCTGGGATGATGCAACCCCGATGCATATGGATGCATGCGGCAACCTACAACAAACAATGCCATAAACTGCACCAAACCAACAGGAGGCCAGACAACAACGGCAACAACTGACAACAACCACCAACCAGCAATGTTCAACAAAAACTGACAGCCACTTCAACTGTCAGCACCCCATCCTCCCAGCTCAGGCTGCTGTCAGCCACACAACTGAACAGCCTGCTGCACACTCGCCACAGCCAGCCAGGCTGTTTGCCAGCCACCACTGCTGCTACTGTTGTTGCTGCTGCTGACTCGGCGAAAGGCAGGCACTGCAGCAGCTGTGTGTGCTGCTGCTCTTTGTCTGCAATGGCAGCCGCTGCTGCAGCTGTGTCACATACATCCAGCTGCTGCTGCTGCTGCTGCATTGGCAGTTTGGCTTTCACACCTGCTGCCAATGGTGCTGCTGCAATTGCGTGGTTGCGAAATGTGTGGCCCTCTGCTGCAACTGCATCAGGTATCTCATGCTGCTGCTGCTGCATGCAGGGGTTGCATGGCGTGTCGTCTGTGCTGTCGCCGCTGCTGCGCCTGCTGCTGCTGCTGCTGCTGCTGCAACCAGCCTCAACGTAAATGAGTACTGGTGGGCTGACAGCAGCTGCAGCTGGTGCTGCCAGCAGTGCTGCTGTGCTGGTCTTGCTGTCAGCAGCAGTGCAGGTAGCTGCTGCTGGCTCGTCAGCCTGGCTGCTGCTGCTGGCTGTGGTGGTGGTGGTGGTGGCTGTGGTGTATACGCCACCTACGTAGCCGTGTCCCCAGGCTGCAATGAACTCCTCGACACTGGGCCTCCGGTGTCGCTTGCGTGCCTGCAGCGGCAGAAGCAGAGCAGATAAGGCTGGAGCTTGCAGAAAGTATTTGCTGAGGTTTTGATTGACATGTAGTTCAAACATTCAGCCATGCATTGCCTCTGCTGTATGCCAGCAGTACAGCACACAGGCTGTGCATGTTCTGCTGTCACAGTGTGAGGCTTGCTTTTCTTACCTGGAGGCACATCTACTTGTTGCTGATGATGTTGCTGGTGGCTTCCCTGATGGAATGCCACACCAGGATGTTGCAGACGGCCACTACGAACCGCTTCTCCGTCTCCAGTGACACGGAAAAGTCCGGGCCCGGTGCGGGAGTGAAGCGGGCGCGGGACTTGAGCAGGGCCTGAGTAGCGCTGCCCAGGAGGGACTTGATTATGTCCTTCCTGCAGGTGGCCTTGGTCTGGGCGCCTTTGTGGCTGCCATGGGCCTGTGGAGCCATGGCGCAGTGGGCGCGAGGAGCCTTCATCATCTTGCTGTTTACTGGATGACCGGAAAGCGAAAGCATTGGTTGCCAGATGACGTAGGCTGCTTTTTGCTTGTTCTGATGGAATGCAGGAAACAGACAGCGACTAAATACTGGTCTGTAGCCAGCCGCGCGAAGGTTTTGGCGGCTGAATTAGCATTGTGGTGCTCACCGGCTCAGCGGCTCTTCACAAACAAAAAGAATCAAACAAAGATGTTGTAAAACTAAAGAGCTTGAATGTTTTGTGTATGCATTCGGCGTCGTGGGCGTGTGTCCATAACCGTGTGTCCATGTCTAGCAGTGGGAGGGCATGCATGCACAGCAATTGCAAGCTTGCTTAAGCAGCTGCTGGAGCTGCACTGCTGGCCTGCACAGCTCGCCATGCTATCTGACATTCCTCGAACACGCTCTGATAGTACTCTGTCACCCAACTCAACATCGCATGTCTGTTGCGCTGCACAATCGAGGCAGCATCATAACCTTGCCTGCACATGTGTCCATTGTACAATTGACCTCATGCACATGCCACCACAGCAGCAGCCAGGCGCCTGCATGCAGCCTTTGCCCTTATTTGTGCGTTGGAGGTGTAGCAGGCACAAGTGCTGCAGTGGAAGTGTTCACCACAACCTGTTGAACCGGTAGGACATCAGGCCAGGCCTTGATGGCAAATACTTGGCCGTGTCAGTCATGTACAGTGGCGCTGCTGTAGGCCCTGAAGCATTGGCAGTCAACCCTTGGCTTTATGTAGCACTGGTTTTGTTAACTTGCGGTGTTAGACGACCACACCGTGCCGTCTTGAGATATGGAGATAAGAAGAATGCTGCTCAAGGCCGCCAACCCCCACCCCAAAACCCAACCCTGCAGGTGCCCCTGCGGCTGCAGCATCTGTCTGACGCTTGGGCTCAGCTCACGCAGCCGCACGAATTTTGCTTGTATACCGAAATGCTGAAGCCAGGGGTCGGCTGTGAGTGCACGAGCGAGCAGCAAGGTGTGCCACGTCAGATGCAGGGTGGCAAAGACCTGCTAGGGCTCAGGACAACCACAAGAGTGGACGGGTCAGCCTTCCGCTGGTATGCGAGCCTGCAGAAGTTTTAACCCTATAAAGATGTGATATTTGAAGTTGGTATCGGGGGCTGATCGCACGAGCAGGCTAGTGTTTCCGCTTCAACGTTTGCTTGCTCGCTTCCGTGCTACAAGGGAAGCCATGGACGTCTGGTGTGGTGACATAGGCGACTCGCTATGGGTTGCGAAGGCGATCAACCCCTGCTACTTTGAGACAGCAGCTTCTGGGGCACTGCTGCTGCTGGGAGCAGCACTGGCGATCATGCAGGTGGGCAGCTTGTGCCGCAGATCAGCGTTCTATACGCATGTTTGGTAGCATTGAATTGTGTCAGATAGAGGTTGCGTTGTGCACAGCAGTGCTGTGCTTGTGAGAGTGATGGCAGCAGCTGACTCCCTGCTGTGCTGCACAGGCTGTCTGCACTGCAGTTGTTCCTTAGAGAACTTATACAGCATGCGGCACCCATGCAGAACATTTGCAAGCACAGCATAAGCCATCCTTATGCTCTTTTAATGCCACAGATAGCATCTAGGAGTGGGCTGATTGCATTCCTGTCTTGTAGCACACTGTGGCAATACAGGCCAGTGGGGGTGGACCACACATGGGTCTTGGCAGCAAGTGCACAGCCTGAATTGTTGTGAACACTCGTCACAATACTCAAACATGTACCTCGGACGTGCTGGTGTGGCCTGCAATGCACATTAAAAAACCCCTCCTGCCACAGAACACATCCAGCAAAGCATGGGCCAGTCAACACGCAGCAGCAAAGACAGGCATGCTCGGAAGAGAGACAGGCTTCCTATTGGCGTCCTCAGCACTGGCGCTGCTGCATGCAGCGTACACGCTTGTCAGCTGGCTGGTGCTGCCGCAGCTGCCATTCCATATGGCACACCATGCAGCGCTGGCGCTGCTGTGGCTGCTGGTGGCAGGCTGCTGCAGTCGTGCATCGCGCAGGTATGGGCATAGGGTAGTCTTTAAATCCGTTGTAATTGTGCGCGCACAGCAGCTGTCCTGCAAGGAGGAAGTGGTGTGGCGCACTGCACTACACAGCTGCCTCACCGTATCCGCGATCAGCTAAATAGCACAAGCGCCAATGGATTTGCGGTTACAAGCAGCATATTTGTTGCTGTCAGACGGCCGTGCCGCCATCTTGCTTACAGTGCTGCTTGCCGCAACTCTCACGCACTGTTTTGTGCGCCTTTCCTCGCAGGCACCATGCGCCTATGGTGTGGCTGCGGCCGCTGCTGGTGCTAGCGCTGCTGCTGTATGTGTACAGCATATACAGCACACTGGTGCTGTACCTCGACACGCAGCTGTTCCCGCCAACTTACATGAAGAGCCTAATTTGGAGCTGTATGATGGCTGCTGCTGCGACCACGCTGCTGTTAGTAATGGAGATCAAACAGGTGAGCCTAGGCCTGGTGACGGCGTATGACTGTCCTGCAAGTGCCCAGTGCGCATGTGTGCAGTTGCGTGTGTTTTGTGCTTCAACATGTTGTGGTTGAAGAAAGCAGGCACTGCGCAAGACCACACGACCTTGTGGAGTGAACAGACAGGTGCGCACATGTGCGGGGTGTTTTGTGTTTGTAAATAACTGTGTCTGTGGTGCCGTTGGTTGCTTGCTGTTGTGCATTGGGCCTGGTGATGCATTGTTTCCCTATTAGATTGAGCCTTCGGGCCCTGAAATCACACCCAAACAGTGAAGGCCCATCGCTTTGTGGTTATCTTGCCGTGTTTTTGGAGTTGTGCCTGTAACCAAGTGTACATGGCGTGGCTGCAGAGTGTGTTTGTGGTGGTTGGCAACTCAATGCTGAAGCTGCTGCGTATTGTGTGTCCGTTGTTGCAGTGGCATGCTTGACGTGTGTGTGGGCATGGTGTGTGCACATGCATGTACTGAATCGCAGGGCACAGCAGATGCAGTTGAGGCCTTATGATGTCTTGTTTCCCTATTATTCGAGCTTGCAAAGTATGCATGCTCTGAGATGAACAAAAGAACACTGAAGGCCGCTGCTGTGCTCCTGGATGTGTGATATTTGCAGTTGTCGCTATCTGCATTAGGCCATGTTGGTGTGCCTTATGATGCATTGTTTCCCTATTAGATTGAAGCCTTGCGGCTCTGAAATCAAACACAAACAGTGAAGGCACCCTGCTGTGTACGTTTGCAATGTGAAATGGTGTGTTTTTACAGTGTAGGTGGTTGAGAGACTGCATTGCATGTGTGTGGAAGCGCGCTCACAAAGTAGTAGCTGATGATGGTTGCAGCCGATGTACTGGTTGCATGGAGTGTGTACACGCTGTCGGCTTTTGTCAAAGCACTGTGCGTACATCAGGCCTAGTGATGCATTGTTTCCCTATTAGGTTGAGCCTAACGGCTTTGAAATTACACCCAAACAGTGAAGGCCCATCGCTTGGCGGTTGTCTGGACGTGATTTGAATTTGTGCCAGTAACCAAGTGCATGTGGTGTGTCTGCAACCTGTGTGCGTGGTGGTTGGCAGCTCAATGCTGGGGCTGCTGCTTATAGTGCGTCGCTTGCATCTCGTCCTTGACATGTGCGGGCATGGTGTGTGTGCATGCATGTAATGAGTTGCAAGGCACAGCAGATACAATACACGCCTTATGATGTCTTGTTTCCCTATTATTTGAGCTTGCAAACTCTGCATGCTCTGAGATTAACAAAACAACACTGAAGGCCGCTGCTGTGCTCCTAGGTGTGTGATGTTTGCAGTTGTCATTGCCTGCATCAGATTGTATAGATGGGCCTAGTGATGCATTGTTTCCCTATTAGTTAAAGCCTATCGGCTCTGAAATCACATTTAAACAGTGAAGGCACCTTGCTGTGTACGTTTTCAATGTGACATTATGTTATGACAGTGTAGGTGGTTGAACGACTGCATTGCATGTGGTCTGCCTGGCATTGCGCTCATAAAGAGTACCCGCTTGCAGCTGAGTGACTGGTTGCTTCGAGTTTGTACACGATGTCTGTGTGTTGTGAACACTATGTGTGCATCAGGCCTAGTGATGCATTGTTTCCCTATTAGGTTGACCCTTTAAGCTTTGAAATCACACCCAAACAGTGAAGGCCTGAATGAAGCAAATGTCCATGAGGTGTTGCCCGCTGACATGAGGCAGTGCCAAGTCATAGGGTGCAGTGGTTGCGCTCTTTCTGGAGTTTTTGCATAAGAACCTGCAATGCACGAGTGTGCAGGTTCCCTGATTTCTGTCTGCTTACGCAAGCACCGGCTTTGCTGATGCAGCAGCATCACTTTGATCTGGCCTGATGATGCATTGTTTCCCTATTAGGTTGAAGCCTAGCGGCTCTGAAATCACACCCAAACAGTGAAGGCCCTCACATTACACACACTGAATTTGGCGTTGAATTAGCTCATGCATTGGTTGATGTTGCATGTTGTGTCCTGCTTTGCAGGCTGCTGGTGCCAGGCCTGACGGCTATGCAGCGCTGCACTGACATGTCTGCTGTGCTTGAGACCATACTCGCAGTGTGCGACTGCTGTGTGCATTAGAAGAGCAATGCAGTCTGCTGGTGCCAGGCAAGACGGCTATGCGCTGCTGCTGCTGCTGGAGCCTGCACTTCGGATTTGACTTTTCTTTTTAACAAGCTCATGCAGCATATATGGTTGATGTCGCATGTTGTGTCCTGCTTTGCAGGCTGCTGGTGCTAGGCCGGACGGCTATGCAGCGCTGCCTGGAGATGTGGAGGCTGCTGCTGCAGCTGCTGCAGCTGAGCAGGGCCGAACATGGACGATGCTGTTCCTGGATGCCTGCAAGTGGGTTTGACGGCTTTGCCAGCAGCGAAATGATGATGATGCTCTGACATGTAGTTCTGCGATGTCATACGTTGAACAGTCGGCGTAGCACTGCTCTGCGAGGGGTTGATTTGACAGCAGCAAGCAAATGCACTACCCCGTGTACAGAGAAGGGTGGGTAGGGCCTGCACCTGCCGCAGTTGTGTGGTCATGCTGTTGGCGGTCGCAGGCTCTATGATCTGCAAGCAGCTCCGATGCAGAAGTGGCTGATCTCTTGGTGTTTTCTGCATGATTCTGCCAAGCCTTGGTTGGCCTTGTGTGTGCAATGCACATGCTCATTGCAAGCATTTGCACCTACTACTCTGGCTCCTACTCATGTGCTGCGCTGTGCTGCACAGGTACACCTGGCCTGAGGTGCCCATGCTGCAGGTCCGCGTGATGCTGTGTGTGCTGCTTTCGGCTGATTCTTGCTCCAATCCATGCACTGTGCATGTGCTGCGCTGTGCTGCTGCAGGTACGCCTGGCCTGAGGCGCCCATGCTGCAGTTTCGCGTGATGCTGTGTGTGCTGCTTTTGGCTGATTCTTGCTCCAATCCATGCACTGTGCATGTGCTGCGCTGTGCTGCTGCAGGTACGCCTGGCCTGAGGCGCCCATGCTGCAGTTTCGCGTGATGCTGTGTGTGCTGCTTTTGGCTGATTCTTGCTCCAATCAATGCACTGTGCATGTGCTGCGCTGTGCTGCTGCAGGTACGCCTGGCCTGAGGCGCCCATGCTGCAGTTTCGCGTGATGCTGTGTGTGCTGCTTTTGGCTGATTCTTGCTCCAATCAATGCACTGTGCATGTGCTGCGCTGTGCTGCTGCAGGTACGCCTGGCCTGAGGCGCCCATGCTGCAGTTTCGCTTGATGCTGTGTGTGCTGCTTTTGGCTGATTCTTGCTCCAATCCATGCACTGTGCATGTGCTGCGCTGTGCTGCTGCAGGTACGCCTGGCCTGAGGCGCCCATGCTGCAGTTTCGCGTGATACTGTGTGTGCTGCTGCTGGTGGTGATGCGTGTGCTCAACCTGGCTGTGCCCATCACGTACAAGAAGCTGGTGGACCAGCTGGCAGAGGCAACAGCGGCACCGCAGGGCTTGAAACCTAGCTTCATGAAGCTCGTAAAGCCTTGGTGAGTGTTGAGGAGGGGGTGCAGGGGGGGAGGAGGCAACACAGAAAGGGTGCAAGTCGGGGTGTTTTGGACGGTGCACTGGACATGTGCAGAACGTTTGCTAGTTTCTGCTGCTGCTTTGGCCGTCACGGGGCTGTTGTGTTCTGCTGCTATTATCGTGCAACCTGGCTGTGCCCATCACGTACAAGAAGCTGGTGGACCAGCTTGCGGAGGCAACAGCAGCACCGTAGCGCTTGAAACCTAGCTTCATGAAGCTTGTGAAACCTTGGTGAGTGTTGAAAAGAGGGGGGGACACAGACGTACAAGAAGCTTGTGGACCAGCTTGCGGAGGCAACAGCAGCACCGCAGGGCTTGAAACCTAGCTTCATGAAGCTTGTGAAACCTTGGTGAGTGTTGAAAGTGGGGGGGGGCGGGCACAGACGTATAAGAAGCTGGTGGATCAGCTGGCAGAGGCAACAGCGGCACCGCAGGGCCTGAAACTTAGCTTCATGAAGCTGGTGAAACCTTGGTTAGAGATAGGGAGAGGGGAGGGGGGGAGACAGAGAGGTGTTGCTGGAAGAAGCGTGAGCTGTGCAGGTCAGGTGTTTTTGGGTGCACTGGACATGAGCAAAACCTTTGCTGATGCTGATGCTGATTTGGCTGTCACGGGGCTGTTGTAGTTTGCAGCTATGTTCGTCCAACCAGGCGCATAGGGAACACCCGAGCCTTGTCGTCACATCCACAAGATGGCTTCGCTGCTGCTGATGCTGTGCCCTGCAGGGAGCTGCTGTATCTAGCAGCCATTTTCTTCCAGGGAGGCGCGGGGGGAGGCATCACCGGCTTTGTCAACAATGCACGCCAGTGGCTGTGGATCCCAGTCAGCCAGGACGCTTACAGGTGCGGCTCCGCAAGCATGCATGCACAGGTGTGGCTGTGCTGTAAGCCCTGGCGTCAGCTATAGCACTAATGCATACACGACAGCTGCCTAGCAATGTTGTCACGCGCACTACCAGGCCGCCAGTGGCTGTGGATCCAGTCAGCCAGGACGCTTACAGGTGCGGCTGGGCGTACATGCTTGCAGGCATATATATGTGCTTTGTGCTGCGTGTTGGTTGTGCTGTATGCCCTGGTTTCGCGCAGCTGCAGCGTTATGCAAAGCTTGGGCGCCACACATTATTTGCTGCTGCCAACGCTCGAGTCACTCGCGCTGTGCCCTGCAGACGTGTCAGTCTGGCGGTGTTTGGTCGCGTGCTTGATTTGTCTTTCCACTTCAGCATGGCAAAGGGTGAAGCTTTATTGGGCGCTGTGCAATCGCTGCTGCAAACAATTGATACTCACTCGCGCTGTGCCCCGCAGGCGTGTCAGTCTGGCGGTATTTGGCCACGTGCTGGACCTCGACCTGTCATTTCACCTCAGCAGAAAGACAGGCGAGGTGACCAAGGTGGTGGATCGTGGCACGGCAGCCATCCAAAATGTGCTCAGCACGATCCTCTTCTCAATCGCTCCCCAGGTGAGAACTCGTGTCCTCATGGTGACGTGCATATAGGGGGGGTTGTGACCATCTGCAGCGCCCCCTGCTGCCAATCACAGCTGGGCTGGGAATAACATGTGCAAGATATCAGGTGACCAAGGTGGTTGACTGCGGTCGTGCTTTTGCTGACTGCTGTTGCAGATCGTTGACATGCTGGCGTCTGCCACGTACCTAGCTGGGGCGCCAGAACCTTGGGTGGCGCTGATAATTTTTGTCATCAATCAGCAGCTCAGAACATGTGTGGCCGTGCTTTTGCTGACTGCTGTTGCAGATTGTCGACATGCTGGCAGCTGCCACATATCTAGCTGGGGCGCTGGAGCCCTGGGTTGCGCTGATTATTTTTGTCATCAAACAGCAGCTCAGAACATGTGTGGCCGTGCTTTTGCTGACTGCTGTTGCAGATTGTCGACATGCTGGCAGCTGCCACATATCTAGCTGGCGCGCTGGAGCCCTGGGTTGCGCTGATTGTGTTTGTCACCATCGGCAGCTACATCCCGCTGACCATCATCGTCACAGAGTGGAGGGGCAACTTCAGGCGCGACATGAACAAGACAGGTGGGGCTTGCTGACTAAGGGTGACCATGTAACAAGGTGTGCAGTTGTTGCCCGCATGTAACAAGGTGTGCAGTTGTTGCCCGCATGTAACAAGGTGTGCAGTTGTTGCCCGCATGTAACAAGGTGTGCAGTTGTTGCCCGCATGTAACAAGGTGTGCAGTTGTTGCCCGCATGTAACAAGGTGTGCAGTTGTTGCCCGCATGTAACAAGGTGTGCAGTTGTTGCCCGCATGTAACAAGGTGTGCAGTTGTTGCCCGCATGTAACAAGGTGTGCAGTTGTTGCCCGCATGTAACAAGGTGTGCAGTTGTTGCCCGCATGTCTTGATGCTAAGGCATGCAGTTGTTCCAGCCCTGGCAGCTCTTGCATCTGGTTCAGCCGTGTAGTGGGCCTCGCTGGCTTTCGACAGCCATGCACCAAGGTGTGCAGATGTTGCAGCGCTGGCAGATGGTTTAGTTGTAGCAAGCTGGCAGGTGGTTCAGCTGCGTGGCAGAGTGAAGGGGCAACTTTAGACGTGACATGAACATGACAGATGGGCCTTGCTAGTTGTGCATGTCGTTGTGATAAGGCGTGCAGATGCTTGCAGCATTGACATGCTGCCTTGTCAGCGCACTCTGATGCACATAAAACTTCGGTGTGGGGACAGCGCATATGCAAGGAAGCCGGCACATGTCCATAGACGAGACGCGCCCATGGTGATCGCTTTACATGTCAGAGGTTGTGCATTTCTGCTGCTGCTGCTGCTGCTGCTGCTGCAGAGAATGCTCGCACTGCTCGTGTGACTGACGCGCTGCTCAACTGGGAGACAGTTAAGTACTTCACAAATGAGTCCCTGGAGCAGGAAAAGTACGGAGAGGCCATCGACGGCTATCAGGTGCGCACCTGATGCGCCGGGCGCTGCGTATGCCATACTGAGCATGACTAGGACCATCACCTCAGCAGACGCATCATGGCGACTCATCTGCTGCGTTTATTTGCTGAACAACCTGGATTGCATGGGCTGCCACTTAGAACAGGTGTCTTTACATGGTCTTTAACGCGGCCTGCATGCTGATTAGTGTTAAAGCCCTGGCGCTTGCCTGACACAACCTGTTGCTGCTGCTGCTGCTGCTGCTGCTGCTGCTGCTGCTTCGCCTGCCACTGCTGCTGCTGCCGCAGACTGCAGAGTACCGCTTCCTGTCCAGCCTCAACGTGCTCAACGTGGTGCAGTCTGCCATCATGTTCATCGGCATCAGCACGGGAGTGCTGGCCTGCACAGCAGGCGTGTCACGGGTGAGGTTGGGACATGCTGCTGCAAACTGTGCTGCTGCTTATTATCGGCGGCTTTGCTGTTCCTGGCAGCATGTCAATGAGCAGCAACTCTGGCCTGCAGAAAAAGTGTGTCATGAGTGAGCTGATGGTGTTCTGCATCACGGTATGTACTGCTGTTACCCGGCATTGTGATGCAGTCTGCTATCAATGCTGCATGTTGGCCGGCACAGCAGGCGAGTCATGGCTGAGAAGGGGCATGTGAGGGTTGCGTTGTTTTGGCTGTGCTTTTTTCAAACACTCACCTTGCGTTCTGGCGCTCTTTTGCCGGTGCGCAGGGCAGCATGACTGTCGGGGACACGGTGCTGTTCCTGACGCTGATGGCGCAGCTGTATGGCCCGCTCAACTTTTTTGGCACCTACTACCGCGTCATCCAGCAGTACATGATCGACATGGAAAACCTGCTGCAGCTGCTGGACACGCCAGGTGGGCTGTGATATAGGATTTTCTGTTGTTCAGATATGAAGTGGGCCGCTTGTTAAGTGGCATGGTGGTGGATGTGCAAGCAGTTGGATGCCCTATGTGCCATCATCGACCCTCTAGCATGTTACTCAGGTGTCTAGTGCAATTTCAATGTTCCGGTCATCTTGAGGATGTCGTGCACTGGTTGTTACTATGTGTTCGCACAGTACATTATTGACATGGAGAACCTGCTGCAGTTGCTGGACACGCCAGGTGGGCTGCCAGTCTTTCTTTTTAACTGCTGCACACACGGCATACGGTCATTGATGCTGACACGGCGCTTGAGTTGCTTGTTTCTTTTGAAGTCCCTTGGGCAGCTATGGACCTGGTGCATCTTGGGCAGTCAAGCCTGCCTTTGATATTGGTGTTTCATTCTCAGATAGCCTCAGTTCCAACGGCGCTGCGTTGAGTGGTGCTGCGTGATGGCGGTGCGCACCTGTCTCTGCCATTTAAATACAAATTCACCAGAATATGCGCTGCACGTCTGCAGGCAAGTTGATGGACGCGCCCACTGCCACCGACCTGGTGCTAGCTTTCCCCTATGCATCGACTTCTGCCGTGCTCACTCTCCTTCTTCTTCCCGACTATTCTTTCCCGACTATTCTTTTTGCCTGCAGGCAAGGTGGTTGACGCGCACACTGCCACCGACCTGGTGCTGCGCGATGGAGCTGTGCACCTGACCTCGCCATTGCCTGCTTGTCTTGGCTGTTCTGATCTGGCCGCTGCATGTTTGCAGGCAAGGTAGTTGACGCGCCCAGTGCCACCAACCTGGTGCTAGCTTCTCCTATGTATCAATTTCTGCCATGGTCAATATCCTTATTTTTCCTTACATTTTCCTCCACTTGCAGGCAAGGTGGTTGACGCGCCCACCGCCACTGACCTGGTGCTAGCTTTCCCTTACGCATCGACTTCTGCCGTGCTCACTCTCCTTCTTCTTCCCGGCCATTCTTTTTGCCTGCAGGCAAGGTGGTTGACGCGCCCACTGCCACCGACCTGGTGCTGCGCGATGGAGCTGTGGAGTTCAGGGACGTCAGCTTTGGCTACGAGGCAGGCTTGAGCGTGCTCAAGGGGGTGAGTTGACACCCTGCGCTGTATGACACTCAAATTCACCTTTGTGTAGCAACATGCTGTCAGGTTTGTCATAATAGTGCAGCGGGTGATGTCTAATACGAGGGCCACCTCGGCAGTTGATTTTCCTATCGCGCCAGTTGCAGCTGCCTTTTAGGAGTGATAATACAGCAGGGTGTTAGTTGATGTGCTGCGTGATGAAGCCGTGGAGTTCAGGGACGTCAGCTTCGGCTACGAAGCAGGGCTCAGCGTGCTCAAGGGGGTGAGTTGAAACACTGCTTCATTTGGCAGCAACGTGCTGTTCATCATCCTAGTCAAGGCGCAATGAGGCAGGGCTTAGCGTGGTCAAAGAGGGCAAGCAGACCTTGCTGCATCCTGCTGACGCTTTGCCTGCTAGTTTGGTGGCTGTGGTGGCCGTGGCATAGGTCTTTGGTACAGCAAGCAGCCCTGCAGCTGTTGCTGCAGCACTGGTGTTGCTGTGTCCAAGGTAGGCGTGTTTGGTGGATTGGATGGGTTGCTACTATGGTCAGCCAACCATCTGGCAGCACATGTCACACAGCTGGTCCTTCCTGCTAGAGCAAGGCTGCGCCAAAAAATTGCACGAATTCTTGCGAATCGCCAACTGGGCAATAATGCTGACACTAATGCTGTTGGGTCTGCGCAGGTGTCATTTAGCGTGCCGGGTGGCAGCACTGTGGCCAGCTGTATGACATGTGCACGTGTTTTCATCTCTTTTGCTTATGCACAGCCGCTGTTGTGTTCTGCTGTTGTTTTCTGCTTGTGCAGGTGTCGTTCAGCGTGCCAGGTGGCAGCACTGTGGCCTTTGTGGGTGCCACCGGCAGCGGCAAGTCCACACTGACACGGCTGCTGTTCAGGTGGGGGCAGTTGGGAGTCATCTTGGGTTGGTCAGCAACGTCCAGTGAACGACAGTGTGCATCATTGCAGCCTGCCCACTCTGACACGACTGCTGTTCAGGTGGGGTGGCAGTCGGTGGCAGTCTGGCTGAATTCACAAAAGCATCCCTATGCAGTGCATGTACAGCATCAGTGCAGGGCAAGTACAGCATCACTATGTGAATGCTGATTGTGTTTGCACATTGCACAATACAACAGCGGCAAGTCCACAGTGACACGGCTACTGTTCAGGTGGGTATACCCACTACCACCGGTGGCAACTTGGTTGGATGCAGAAAGGGTTTCAGGGCATGCTGTATCAGTGCAGCACATGTACAGCATTACAATGCAGCTGCTGAGCGCGTTTGCACAGTGTGCATTGTATTTGTAACAGATACCTGTCAGCGGCAAGTCCACACTGACACGACTGCTGTTCAGGTGGGGTGGCAGTTGGGTCGAGTGAGATGGGTCGAGTCAGCTTGGGTTGGGTCAGCAACGTGCCTTGAAAAATAATATGCATCAGTGCAGCCTGTGTAAACTGACATGACTGCTGCTCAGGTGGGGCGCAGTGGATGGTGGGTTGGTTGATATCGCAAAAGCGCTTCAAGTTCGTGCTGTATCAGTGTTCTGCGTTGTCGGCAGTAGGTTTTTTGACTGACACAGCTCGCTGATTATAAGGCCCGGTTGCCATCAATTGACATCTGCACACCTGCCCTGCGCTGCTGTATCTATTGCCTTCAGGTTCTTTGACGTCACGTGTGGGGCCATCATGCTGCAAACTAGATTGACAATCTGGTGTAAATCCTAAGGCTCATTGCAACAAACTAATAGGCACACCCGGCCTGCATTGTGTAGTCTTTGTTCTCTTCAGGTTCTTTGACGTCACGGGCGGGGCTATCATGGTGGATGGCCAAGATCTGCGCAGCATCACGCAGCTTGCTCTGTGTAAGGCTCAGTTGCCATGCACTGCTGCTGCACTGCTGCTGCTGCTGTATCCTCTTCAGGTTCTTTGACGTCACGGGCGGGGCTATCATGGTGGACGGCCAGGACCTGCGCAGCATCACGCAGTCCAGCCTGCGCAAGATCATCGGCATGGTGCCGCAGGACTGCGTGCTCTTCAACGACACCATTCGCTACAACATTAGGTATGTAAGCTCGAGTTTCCTGTCTGGTCTGCTGTAGTAGTGTACATCAGTGCGTGGTGTCCGGCTGGTGTGTTGTGGCGGGTGTTTGGTCATCGCAAAATCAGCGGCATGGTGCCGCAGGATTGCGTGCTTTTTAGTGACACCATCCGCTACAACATCAGGTGTGTGAGCCTCCACAGCGCAGCCCAATGTACTTGTTATGGCCACGTACGGTGTTCTGCAGCTGATACAACACCAGGTAGGCCTGGTTGGATGTGTACTCTGTGTGTGTGCCTTTGTGCTGCCACTAGCTTGGTGGCTGGCTGGTGTGTTGTGGCGGGTGTTCAGTCTGCTCTGGCTCATCGGCATGGTGCCGTAGGATTGCGTGCTTTTCAACGACACCATCCGCTACATCATCAGGTATGTGAGCCCCTGTAATGTACTGCCTGCTTGATTGTACTGTGGATGCATTGTGCTGCGTTCTGGCTGCCAGTGCACATCAGTGCGAGGTGGCCGGCTGGTGTGCTGTGGCGAGAGTGCTTAGCGTGCGCAGGCTCGTCAGCATGGTGCCTGGTATGGCGGCATGTCTGCGTCAGACAAGGAGTTCAAGGATTGTTGCTGATTGGCTGGAAACAAACACACTGTGCCGCTGCTGCTGCTGCTGCCAGGTATGGCCGCATGGCTGCGTCAGACAAGGAGATGAAGCAGCGCTGTGATTTGCTTGAAGATCAACACACTGTGCTGCTGCTACTGCTACCGCTGCTGGTGCTGCTGCCAGGTATGGCCGCATGGCTGCATCGGACAAGGAGATTGAGGAGGTGGCTGATGCAGCCTGCATACACGACCCCATCACCACTCGGTTCCCCAAGGTGGGTTGGCAACATATTGTGTTGATGCGCAAGCAGCAGTGCACCCTTGCATTACCTACTGTGTTGATCTGCCAGCAGCACTTGGCAGCAGCAAGAGTGGCAGCACAGTGTGCCATACTCTCCTGTTGCTTGCTGCCTGCATACACGACCCCGTCACCTCACGCTTTCCCAAGGTATCTAGGACCTTCCGTTCTTTCAAAACATCAGCAGGTCAACAGTTGCAGAGTGCAGCAGGCTGGCAACTCTTGTCCTGCTGTACACTGCAACATGATGCTGCAGGGCTGGTGACATGCTGCTGCTGCTGCTGCCACCGCAGGGCTATGACACGGTAGTTGGTGAGCGCGGGCTGCGGCTGTCTGGTGGTGAGAAGCAGCGCGTGGCCTTTGCGCGAGCGCTGCTGAAGAACCCTCCGCTGCTGGTGCTGGACGAAGCTACAAGTGCGCTGGACACCATAACAGAGAAGAAGATTCAGGTGGGCAAAGCTTGGGTACGATTTGTGCTATTGTTTTGAGGCTTGTGTGAAGAACCCTCTGCTGCTAATGCTGGATGAAGCTACAAGCGCGCTGGACACCATCACAGAGAAAAAGATTCAGGTGCACCAAATTAGGGTACGATTTGTGTTATTGCATGTTGTTGTTATTGCTGTGGGTTTTGTGTGCAGCCTCTGCTGCTGGTGCTGGTTGATTTGACAAGTGCGCTGGACACCATCACAGAGAAGAAGATCCAGGTGGGTCGAGTTGGGCTGCAACTTGCTGTATAGCGTGTTATTGGTGTTGCATCGGGCCTTGTGTGCAGCACCTTCTGCTGCTGGTGCTGGGTGATTCAACAAGTGCGCTGGACACCATCACACAGAAGAAGAGTCAGGTGGGCGGAGCTGGGGTACGATTTGTGCTTGTGTAAAGACCCCGGCTGCTGGTGCTGGGTGAGGCAACGAGCACGCTGGCTATTTTTTGAAAAATAAGGCCCAGGTGGGCCGAGTTAGGGATGTTGTTATCGGTATTGCGTTGGGCCTTGTGTGCAGCACCCTCTGCTGCTGTGTGCTGGGTGAGTCGATTAGCGCACTGGACACTTTTACACTGTGTGGGTGCGGATGAGATGTGGCTGGCACGGCTGGCGTGCGTGCTGTGCTGCAGGTGCTGTTGTCATGCAGACAGCCTCTCACGCAGTGCAGTCAGCTCAGAGCTTGGTGGCAGGGTGCCAACATCGCAACTGTTGATGAGATGAGCAGGTACTGGGTGTGCGGCTGCAATGGCAGTCTGCGCAGTGACGGGTCTGGTAGGTTACCCATGTGTATGTCTCCTGCCATCTGTGCTGCTGCTGCTGCTCCTGCTGCAGGCGTCTCTTGCTGGCAGTCGCAGCAACCGCACTACATTTATCGTGGCGCACCGCCTCAGCACCATCGCAGATGCAAACCTAATCGTGGTGCTCAAAGAGGGCCTTGTAGCGGAGATGGGAAGCCACAATGAGCTGCTGGCAGCAGGGGGGTTGTATGCAGAGCTGTGGAGCAAGCAGGCCCACACGCAAGATGATGCAGCCAGCAGCAGCACTAGTAGGCCGGGGAGTATGATGAACCTGCAGGAGCTTGATCAGCAGCAGCAGCAGCAGCAGAATGGGACTGCTGGTGGCAGCAGCGGGGCAGCAGCAGCAGCAGCGCCACAGCATCACCATCACGGCAGATAACACCTTCGGCGTTCATGCAGCAGCAGCAGCAGCAGGAGCAGCAGTGCTGCACGGCGCATGTTATGAAAGCTTGTGAGCCCAGGCTATGTACAAGAGCCCTTGGTACTGTGCCAGCAGATAGCACATCATTCCTGGGCTCCTTGGTGGCCACACGTGAAGTTTTGTGCGGCCGCTGTGTGTCTGCTAGCTCTGTGCTGTGTTGCGCACCTGCACTTCTCTCAGGCACGTTCTCAGGCACACATGCTTAGCCTGCAGTGACTGTCACGCTCAGGAGGTTCGTACCTCCTGGTCAGCAGTGAGAGTGCCAATCTGCAGTGTCATCATCATCATCATGTTACCCATTAAGCCATAGCATCAACGCCATCGGCCCCGTGCCCCTCAGGAGCGGAAGAAAGAGGGAGCACTGCTCCATTGTGTTTGCAATTATTACGCACATCCCAAGCTTGGACAAGATACTCAGCAATGCTCCTAGATATCACTCGGCACACCCCCTACTACCCCAAATATCATCAGAAACAAAACGCAACAACTTAGTGGATGCATCAGTCAGCGACAACACATTGCGCAATTTTTCAGCGCCGCCAGCAACATCACGCAAAACAGACCGAATTTCATCAAGCATAGTATCCCTCTGAGCAGAAGTAGCGGGACAATCAAACATCAGATGTGACAAAGGCTCAACACCCTGACCACAAGCAGGACATGCTGTGTTAGAATCAGCTCTGCTGCCACCATAACGACTGGTACGCTCATGCACACAAAGACAGCCCATTCGAGCACGCATCAGCAACTCAATACCACGCGTTGGCGCACCAGAACACAGAAATGGCCTAGCCCTTTTAAAACGCATGGCATCAGCATGTGTAGGGTGCACATGCGTGATGTAACGGCTCAAAGTAGAGTGCTGCAGTGATTCACAAACAATTGTGTCTGCATGCAGCTTCCTGACCTGACGGTTGATGTGATTCTTGCACGCATTAGCTCAATCAGCCGCCGCCTCAACATCCACACCATACTTGCAAAGCAAACTCTGCACATCATCATCATCATGTTACCCATTAAGCCATAGCATCAACGCCATCGGCCCCGCGCGCCTCAGGAGCGGAAGAAAGAGGGAGCACTGCTCCATTGTGTTTGCAATTATTACGCACATCCCAAGCTTGGACAAGATACTCAGCAATGCTCCTAGATATCACTCGGCACACTCTGCACATACTTATGGTGTCACCGCAACAGCACCACTAGGGCGCTTCCACTCAACTGAAAACACCTGATGTGGCAACCGACAGTTCTGCATACGCTGAACCCTAAAGTAATACTCCATCACCCTCTGATGAAGCCACATGTGCAGTGGCTTCACACCCCATTCAGCCAGAACAAGTGAAGTGCAAGGGCGCTCCTTGCCACAACGCATTGAGCACTTGATGATGTCAGTCTGCACTTTGTCAATCTATTGCAGTTGCCTTGCAGTTGACGGAAACCAGACCTCACTGCCATATTCAACAATCGGGCGAACGCATGTAAGCAGAATGATACGCTTTACTTTCACGCTGATGAGCCAGCTCTTCCAAACTGGCATGAGCCCACCCTTCACACGATGCACTTTTGCCAACATCTTCTCAAAGTGCGTATTCCAGTTGCAGGCATTGTTGAACCACAGGCCCAGGTAGCAGTACTCTGATACAACAGGCACAGGCACACCATTCCAATCTGCAGTGTGAATGCTTGCCCAGTACCAATGCACTTACACGGTCAGGCAAAGATTTCCCCTGTAGTCTGCTCTTGCTTGGGAATCTGGTGACTCACCAGTGAACTCGAGTTCACTTCCACGCGATGCCAACACGTTCGCAATCACATGTACTTGCAGCTACTGTACGCTGCATACCAGCCAGTGTAACATGTGCACCCCTGAGCTTTGACATGTTGCACACCACCGTTAACCCAGGTCACTTTCGTTTATTTTTCTTTAGTACGCATAACATGCATCACTCCAAACACAGTATGCCTATTAGACCACCCTTTAACCAACACACTGCTACAACTGCCTACATGCAGCAGCTTGGGGGAAGTTGTGCATGGGCTGTTGCACCCACAGTACTGCTGCTTCACAGCAAACATGCATTTGGGGCACAGACCCAGACTGCACAAAGCCAACCAAACCAGCAGCTGCATGACTCATTCCGAGATGAGCTGCTGCAGCAGATGCAGCAAGATTACTATGATGAAGCCTACGCTTACCAGCAGCAGCATGCACGACCACAGCAACGGCGATCAGCAGCTGCATCAGGTACCAGGCGCAAGCGCGCTGATGCTGGCGTTCCTAGGGGCCCTAGACGCAACACAGGTGCAGAGGGCAGGCAACAGCAGCCCGTGTGGCCTGAGAGTGATTATGAGGCTGCGCCTATGGCAGCCGAGCACCCATCCGCTGACCAGGATAGCCGCCAGCTGCATCCTGCAACAGTATGGCAGCATCTAGAGCAGCAAGTGCAGCAGTTGGAGCAGCTGCTGCAGTCCTATGATGCAGCGCAGGCTTCAGGTTCAGGTGCAGAGGCACCAGCTTCTGAGTGGCGGTAGCGTCAGGAGCGCCGCTTCCTGCAGGCGCGTGAAGCAGCACCCGCGTACGCATCCAAACTGCTGAGACAGCAGGCAGCGCCACCTGGTGACAGCAGCTGCAGTGTATGTCAACAAACCAGCAGCTGTACTATCAGGTGAGCCATGAACAGCACCACAAGCTTCATGGCAGCCATTCGG
>CADDIJ020001623.1:0-16799 GCA_902809745.2 Tetradesmus lagerheimii | reverse complement strand
CAAAGACAGCCCATTCGAACACGCATCAGCAACTCAATACCACGCGTTGGCGCACCAGAACACAAAAATGGCCTAGCCCTTTTAAAACGCATGGCATCAGCATGTGTAGGGCGATCCGTTCAGGCCATCGTGCAACGTTGGTCAACCACATATCAATCGAAAGCGTGCCTGCTGGGATCATCTGCCTAATTTGCCCTCTCAACAGCTGCAACTAGCCCTCGCATCCCTGCAGGAACACAAACTGTTGAGTCAACAGGCGCTCCTGACACCTCCGCACACCGTCAGTCCCTGCCTCTCCTGCCGCCTCCCTGCTCCTCATACTGCCGCTTGGTTCGCACACACTGCCAGTAGTTGTCCCCGGCTGCAAATGCTGACGCACCGCGCCAGGCTGTTAGCTCTGGTTCCTGCGGCAGCAGCAGCAGCAGCAACAATAGCAGGTGGCTCAGTCAGACCAGGATGGGATGAGCTCTGCACCAGGGATCATCCATGAGTGAAGCAGCGACTGACTTGCACATCACAAACATGGCAGCCATCTGATGAACAGGCACAGAAAAGCAACCAGGAGAGCAGCACCATTGTTGGTGCCAGCTCTGCACAACCTCGAAGCAGCACGACGCTGCTTGTTTGATTGCTTGCCTGTCGGGAGCTGCTGCTTACATCTTACATCTTGCATCAGACACTCATTCCTGTGAATGACCATGCATGCATCCAGCCGCTTTATCTCCCACAAAAGGCAGGCATACTGCAACATTCTGCAACGATATGTTGCCTGGCTTGCCAATATCACGCACATTGACAAATGATTCGTGGCCCCCCCACCTGTGGCGCCAGCACCACCAGCTCGTAGTTGGAGGGCACCATGGTGCGCAGCTCGTTCTCAAACCTGGCAGCAGCAGCAGCAGCAAACACAACAGCAAGTTGTTGGGTGAGCCAAAGCTACACCAGTCAAGCTGGTGCGCGTGCAATGAAGATAGCGCAGTGGTCTGGGCAGTGCCCTGGCTGGCGGCCGCTCTGGTGGGTTGCAAGCCAGCAACCAGATAACCTTGTCAGCAGCCATCAACCCACAACCCCATCCTGCACAGCTTTGCTGCCCGAGCAGCCCTGGTGGTTTGTTAAACTGGACGCGGCCTGCAGGACCGCCTGCCCCTATTGCAAGAGTTGTGAAGTCATTTGCCTTGAGCCTGCAAAGACACCTCGTGTCCTCACAGTTCAGTGCAGCATCTGGCTGCATTGTGTTTACAATGACTTAGAATGCAACCCTTAACGTTGCCCTCACCGATCACCGACGCCGATGAAGTTGCACATCGCAAGATGCAAAAGGTGTGACATCATTTGACTTGAGCCTGCAATGCCACCTCGTGTCCTCACCGTTCACTGAAGCTATAGGGAGGTTGCAGCAGCCGCCAGTAAGCACCACTTGGTTAACCAGCATTATGTTTGCGATCACGTAGATGCAAGCCTATCACATCGTCCTCACCGATCACTGAAGCCAGGGAGGTTGCAGCAGCCGCCAGTAAGCACAACTTGGCCATACAGCAGCGGCGCAAGCCCAGGAGGGCACGCTGCAACTGCCTGCATCACCACCTCTGCCATGCCTGCTTGCTGCAGCCCTATGTCTGACGGCCTGCAGGAACAACAACGTTTACACAAAGGGCAGCCCGATTAATAAGATGAATATATATATATATATATATATATATATATCCGTCGATCTGATTGCAGTAGGGGGATCAATAAGAACCTATCCACCTACAGCAGTCTCTCAGCCAACTTGAATGCATGAAGTTTCTTGTGATACCACTGGCACACACCTTGCATGAGAGCGTGTGCTACGTCAACCAATCACCTGGCAGAAACTCAGCATGAGTTAGCAGCTGCAGGGGCAAGTGAAGATATTTGCACGTTGCTGTGTGCCAACATCTTGGTGGCTGTTTCACAGCATGCTACTTGCACAACCGTGCAGCAGCACCATTAATAAATACCTAGGTGTACTGCAAAGTGACTGCCAATTGCTTTAGCGGACGCGCTCGGGCATGGCTGCTCTGTTGGCAAAGCAGCAGCAGGTGTGAAAGATGCAGCAGGCTCGGAGTGACACCCCAGCTGCTTATCGATGCATGCACGTCCTCGCGGCATAACAGCAAAGCGCACGCATTGTATCGAAAACATTATTCGATTAACTATCGTTTATAGCAGCTCGCTCGGCAATGTGCTTCGATTTCGCAATGTTGTCGATGTTTTCACCGAGGCACTCTGCGAAGTGCCACTGACAGCCAGCCCAGTCAGCACCTGCTGCTGCCAGCACAGACAGGCACAAACAAGCAGGATCGAAGTTCTGAACCAAAAGCCTAAACACTCGTCTGCCAGGCTGCCAGTGGCAGGCACCACAGCTCAAACACAGCAGCCATTCCTCTGTTAGGGTACTTGCCTGCAGGTGGTCAGGAACTTTTTGATCCGCCTACAGCATGTAACAAACGATTGCCCGCAGGGTTCCACAGACTTGAGACAGCCTGCTATGCAACGACAAGCCGAACCGGATATGGTCCTGAAGCAGGCGGATGATAGTGCGAGCTCCGATCTCTCCACACCATCACCATGCTTTCGACAATTGCCACCTGAACATGTCGCCAGGCACCATGAACAGCTTGTGGTTGAGCTGCAGCACCTGATCAGAGCCACGCACAAAAAACCCTCTGACACCCCGCTAACCCAGCCCACACACGTGGCCATCGTGAGCAGCTGCACTTTCAGATCTTGGTGTGTCAAAACACCCCAAGCGCGGCGAACATGATAAGCGCGAAACATTCACAACAAGCGCGGCATACGTACAGAGCGCAGGCAACGCAAACTGAGCAAAGCAAGCCACTGTAGTCATATACCCTCACCTGAACATGGCCTCAGGCACCATGAACAGCTCGTTGTTCAACTGCAGCACCTGACCAAAGCCATACAGAAAGCCCCCCCTGACACTTGGCCAACCCAGCTCATTCACGTGATCATTGCGAGCAGTTGCAATGTTGGCATCTAGCGGCAAACACAGCAAGCACGGCAAACACAATAAGCGCGACAACACAACAAGCGCAGCATACGCACAGAGCGCAGACAACACAAACGGAGCAAAGCAGTACACTGTAGCATATACCCCGGCTCACCTGAACATGGCTTCAGGCACCATGAACAGCTCAATGTTCAGCTGCAGCACCTGACCAAAGGCTACACAGGAAGGCCCCCCCACCTGACACCCAGCCATCCCAGCTCACACACGTGGCCATCCTGAGCAGTTGCACTTTCAAAATCTTGCGGCAGACACAACAACCACGGAAAGACAACAAGCGAGGCAACCGCGGCAAACACACCAAGCGCTGTAAATACTAGAAGCGCGGGAACACAACATGCACGGAAGACGTACAGAGTGCAGAAACCGCCAACTGAGAACAGCGATATATACTCCAGTTTCATCCCGGCTCACCTGAACATGGCCTCAGGCACCATGAACAGCTCGTTGTTGAGCTGCAGCACCTGATCAGACACTGCAGGCCCGCCACCTCCTCGCTGCTTGCTGCTGCCTGCTTCTGCGCCCGCTGCTGCACGCTCCGCTGCTTCCTTCTTCTCTACGTCTATGATGTGCTGCGGCTTGGCTGGCCATGGCCCTGCACAGCAGGTGCATTGTAAAAACACGATCAACATAACATCTGAGCATTCTACAGTGTAAGCGGCACCATCGGCTTGATGACAGCAGATGCAGCGGCTTGGCTGGCCATGGTTCTGCACAGCAGGTGCATTCTAAAAACGTTTAGGTTCAACACAAGACAATGCATACATCCATTTTACAGTATAAGCGGCACCATAGGTTTGGTGGCAGCAGATGTAGCATCAACAGCAAACACATACATATTTCCTCCTCTTTCTATGTTTGGCTGGCCATGGCCCTGCACAGCAGTCAACCGTCATTCGATTACACGTTTTTCTAGCAAGAGGGGGCAACCATAAAGGAGGTCCACCTTCAGACTACCACAGCGGGTGCATTGTAACAATGTGAAGGGTTAACACAAGACGGCGCATCTGAGCATTCTACTGTGTGAGCGGCACCATCGGCTTGATGGCGGCAGGTGCGTCATCATTAGCGAAGTAAATATACATATATCTATATATATTTCTAAAAGTAAGCTATGCTGCTTGTCACCGGGACTGACAGCTGCCACGATGTCTGCTGTGGGCGGCTTGACATACCACCGCAGGCAACATCTCACGCCTGTCATCTACGCACACAGGTGTTCCGCATACCACCGCACACACCCCTGTCACTGCCACACTGCGGCGCGCTGCAACAACCCAATGCACCACACCTGTGGGTATGCCATGGTGCTTGCCACCGGGGCTAAGAGCTGTCGCGATATCTGCTGTGGGCGGCTTGATATAGCCGCGCAGGTTGTGCACACCATCTGGCAGCACAACGTCGCGTCTGTGGGGCGATCTGTTGAGAGGGTTTGACATTTGCAGGTCTTTCACCACATCCTGCAAGCAGTGTACAAGCAGCAAAGAGCAAAGGCAACCTCAGGCAAGTACGGCAGCAACGTGCAATGCAACCTCAGGGAAAATGGCAGCACAGCACCACGTGGAGGTGCAATCCGTGGAGGGGGCCAATGGGTGCAGGTTTTTCACCTTATCCTGCAAGCAGTACCGTGCGCGGCAACCTCAGGCAAGTATGGCAGCACAACATCACGCCACGGTGCAAAGTCTTAGAGCTGGGTAGACAGGTGCAGGTCTTTCACCACATCCTGCAAGCAGCAGGCAGAATGAACAAGGTTGTTTCAGCCAGGTAGCACAATGCACGAGTGGGCCCCATACCACATGTACCATTATCAGCCTTGCCTTCAACTTGATGCACCCTACAACGTACCAACTTACCCTGCTGACCCAGCACAGCTGGTCCTTCAGTCGCTCCATCAGCGCCCCCACCCCCCTAGCCATCATCCCAAGCCTTCATCAACATCTGTCACTGTACTACTAGCCATACAACAATGCAACCTCGCCCTGCTGACCCAGCACAGCTGGTCCTTCAGCCTCTCCATACCCCCCCTCCTAGCCACCATCCCACGCCATCATCAACATCTGCCAATGCAGAACTACACTCAAGCAATACAAACACGACCTTACCCTGCTGACCCAGCACAGCTGGTCCTTGAGTCGCTCCATGAGCAGCCCTTCATCAGCCATGTACAAACTGCGATGGCTGACCTCTCTTTCACCAGGCTCTTCAATGCATTACCGGCCGTATAAATAGCCGGCTTTCTTTGGCAACTCTGTACTGTCACCAGCAAGATGCATGTATAAAATCCGCGCCTGAGCATTGCTCCAGCTTGACTCACCCTGCTGACCCAGCACAGCTGGTTCTTCAGTCGCCCCATCGGCGCCCCCACCGCCCTAGCCATCATCATCAGCCATCATCAACGTCCGCCAACGATAAACTACACCTCAGCGACAAAAAAACGATAAACTACACCTCAGCAACAAAAAAACGATAAACTACACCTCAGCAACAAAAAAACGATAAACTACACCTCAGCAACAAAAAAACGATAAACTACACCTCAGCAACAAAACAATGCAACAACCTCACCCTGCTAACCCAGCACAGTTGGTCCTTCAGTCGCTCCATGAGCAGTCCCTCATCAGCCATGTTTAAGCTGCGGTAGCTGACCGTCTCCTTCAGCAGGTTGGTCAGCGCTTTGCCACCCAAGTTGAGCCGCCGAACTGCGCCTGGCAGCAGCTGGCCGTCATAAAACGGCACTGCGTAGCACGCACTGAAGCCTGCAAAGGTCAAAGTGAGCAGCAAAGGTGTTGCAAATTGTGCCAGGTGACAGCGAACAGGTGAAAGAATGACGGACGCAACAGCAGATAAGTGGGTTCATTGGGCAGCCATACTGTGCCTGGCAGCAGCTGGCCGTCATAAAATGGCACCGCGTAGCATGCGCTGAAGCCTGTGCAGGGCAAAGCAAGACAGCACAGGTGATACAGTCACGCGGACCGTGCCTATTGTACTGCTGGTACTTCAGGTTCGACTACGCATCTCACTACGATACCACCTTGCAACTACACACCAACCAATTCATCAACAAGCAAACATGCGCCACCACACCAGCCAACAAGAACGCATCAGGCCTACCTGCATCTATCACTACGCCTGCTCCAGCCGCCTTAGCAGCAGTGAGAGCAGCCACACCAGCTGGACTCAGCGCACGCACCGGGGCCCCATACGTCGCTAGCGCTGCTTCTGCTGAATCTATTGCTGCCGATTGACCGTCTGCTGCTGCTGCTGCTGGTACGCCGGGTATGCTTAGCGGTTGCTGCGGTGCCGGCTGCGCTATTACAGGTATGTTACAGATGTGGTGGAGGCTGAAGAAAGGGGCTGGCGCTGCTAGGAGGCTGCTGAATCCAAACTCTTCAAACACGATCTGCGAGACAGGGCAGCACAGAGCAGACACAAGCACAGCGTGCGTTAGTGCATGCATGTACGTACACCAATGCACACAGGGTTGAGTCAATTTCCAGCTGCTGGCCGCGCTACAGCTCGTGCTGCGGGAGGGATCTCACCTCTTCAGTTGCTGCGCGCACGGCGTCAAAGTTGAACAGCGGCTCAGTCAGCAGCAAGCTGTACGACCTGCAGTCCAGTGCTGCTCTGCTCCTACCGTTACTGCTGCCCCTGTTATTTCAACAGTATACTACACGCCTCTCACCTCTTCCGTTGCTGCCGGCACACTGAGACGTAAGCGCCAGTGTGACAGCGACCACACATCACAGCTGCCAAGGCCCACATCCAGCCCGTCCCCGCGCTCACGCCACATCAGCAGATCACTCAACGCCCCTCACCTCCTCAGTTGCTGCTCGCACAGCATCAAAGTTGAACAGCGGCTCCGTCAGCAGCAAGCTGTACGACCTGCAGTCCAGCGCTGCTCTGCTCCTGCCGCTGCTGCTGCCACCACCGCTGGCTCCACTGCCCATGCCTGGGAGCTGGCCTGCTGCAGCTGCTGCCAGCGATGCGAAGCCCTTCTGCCAGATGTCACGCTCGAGATCATAGTTCACCATGAAACCCTGCGAGATTACATGCAGCAGCCACCACAGAATCGGTAAGTACTGTGCATGATCCGTTTGTATATGCCTGGGAGCTGGCCTGCTGCTGCTGCTGCCAACGATGCAAAGCCCTTCTGCCAGATGTCACGCTCAAGATCGTAGTTCACCATGAAGCCCTGCAAGATGAATGCAGCAGCCACAACAGCAAACATCATTGGAAACACGAGCACAGTACATGATACACTGATACATGACGGGTAGCTGGCCTGTGGCTGCTGCTGCCACTCACCCTCGAGGTGACAGGCTGTCATGTGGCCGCCACACGACCATTCCTATTAGCTGGCCTGCTGCTAGTGCTGCTGCTGCTGCCACTCACCCTGTCATGTGGCCGTCGCACGACCATGCCTCCCAGCTCCCGTGCTTCCAGCAGCGCACCTGCTGCTGCTATTGCTGCTGCTGCTGCTGCCGCTGCTGCTGCCGCTGCTGCTGCCGCTGCTGCTGCCACTCACCCTGTCATGTGGCCGCCGCACGACCATGCCTCCCAGCTCCCTTGCTTCCAAGGAAGATCCTCCAACCATGTCAAGTAGGCCTGCTGCTGCTATTGCTGATGCTGTTGCTGCTGCTGCTGCCACTCACTCTGTCTTGTGGCCGCTGCCGATGCTGCCGCTGCTGCTGCTACTCACCCTGTCATGCAGCCGTCGCACGACCATGCCTCCCAGCTCCCTGGCTTCCAGGAAAGATCCTCCAACCGTGTCTAGTAGGCCTGCTGCTACTGCTGCTGCTGCCGCTGCCGCTGCTGCTGCCACTCACCCTGTCATGCGGCCGCCGCACGACCATGCCTCCCAGCTCCCGTGCTTCCAGCAGCGCATCAGCCACGTACAGCTGCCGCTCCCCCTTGGGCTTGGCGGTGCAATTAGGGAACACCCTGCAACAAGAAAGAAACAGCAACAATGGATGCAGTACAGATGCCGTTCCCACTTGGGCTTGTCTGTGCAGTTGGGGAACACCCTGCAACAAAAAAGAAGCAGCAACCATGAACGCTGTTGGTGCCATGGCCAGTACAGCTGCCGCTCCCCCTTGGGCTTGGCGGTGCAGTTGGGGAACACCCTGCAAGATGCGAGAAGACACAACAACACGTGAATGCAGTTGGTGACATGGCCAGTACAGCTGCCGCTCCCCTTTGGGCTTGGCGGTGCAGTTGGGGAACACCCTGCAAGATGCGAGAAGACACAACAACACGTGAATGCTGTTGGTGCCATAGCCAGTACAGCTGCCGCTCCCCTTTGGGCTTGGCGGTGCAGTTGGGGAACACCCTGCAAGATGCGAGAAGACACAACAACACGTGAATGCAGTTGGTGACATGGCCAGTACAGCTGCCGCTTCCCCTTGGGCTTGGCGGTGCAGTTGGGGAACACCCTGCAAGATGGCAGAAGCAACAACACGTGACTGCTGTTGGTGCCATGGCCAGTACAGCTGCCGCTCTCCCTTGGGCTTGGCTGTGCAGTTGGGGGAACACCCTGCAAGATGCGAGAAGACACAACAACACGTGAATGCAGTTGGTGACATGGCCAGTACAGCTGCCGCTTCCCCTTGGGCTTGGCGGTGCAGTTGGGGAACACCCTGCAAGATGGCAGAAGCAACAACACGTGACTGCTGTTGGTGCCATGGCCAGTACAGCTGCCGCTCTCCCTTGGGCTTGGCTGTGCAGTTGGGGAACACCCTGCAAGATGGCAGAAGCGACAACAAGTGAATGCAGTTGGTGTGCTGGCCAGTATGCAGCACAGCCAAGTGCAATGCTGCACAGTAAAACAGCAGCTTCAGTAGCTTGGGCTTGGCTGGGCGGTCAAGGTCATGGTGGCGTAATGTGAAGCGGGTCGTTACGGCTGTCATTTCAGCAGCTAGAAGGGTGCAGGGCATAGACCGCTGATTGTATGTTCTGGTTCAGATAGTATAGATGCGCGCTCTGTACTCACAGCCTAGGGTTGGCCTCTCCCTCAAAACCTAGCTTGATGCTGCCAGCTCCATTGTCCAGCACCACCACCTGGTGCCCCCCTTGAGACTGCTGCATCGCTGCAGCACACCGCACTTGCTGCTGCTCCTGCTTCTGCTGCTGCTATTCCTTCAGCTGCCCCTGGGCGTGCAGCAGTGTTGCTTATACTGCGGCATGCAGCTGCTGCACTCACTGCTGCTGCCCCTGCTGCTCTTGATGCTGTGCTGGATGTGCCTGACTGGCGAGACTGCTCCCGCAATCACAGCACACGCATGAGGGCTTGCGTGTTGCACTATCTAAGAGAGGGTGGTGTTGCTGCTGGCTGTTGTCAAGCAAAGGTTACTGCACAGCAGCAGCAGGTCACTGCACAGCAGCAGGTTCACTGCTGGGCCGCGCCGTGCAGGCTCAGCAGCCGAATATCGTCGAACAATAAACCTTAACTAAGCTGCGATTGATGATCTTGGCTTTTGTGTGCGTATGGATTAAGCACAAGCCCAGGTCTGGTGTATTTGCTGTCTGTTCACCAAGCAGCAAGCCGCGCTTTACAGCTGTGTTCCACAATCAAGCTTACAACCGTAGTTCAATAAACTGCTGATTCCCAGAGTATCTGGCTCTTGGCTACAGTGAGTTGGTGACAGCTGCAGTGGCCTGTGCGGTGTTCAGGTTCCGGTGGTTAAAACAGCCAAACATTCATCTCCCGTGCACTCGATTGATGCTGCTCACTGTCACATTTTGTATAAGTCGTCCCATGTTGGCAACCAGATGCTGCAACACTCCCCTCAGCATTCAAACTGTTGTTCACGTCATTACTGGCACAGCAGCTGATCCTCTTTGTGCGCCAACTGCTGTGGTGATCGGCATAGCTAGGCTGCCGAGGACCCCAACGGAGCAGATGCGTAGCAGCTGCGGTTGCAGTCAGGTTCAGCATGCCAGCAGCAGCAGCAGCAGCAGTGGAGCCACAGAGCAGCACTGTATGGAGGCATGACCAGAAGGCCACACAACCAAAGTCAACAGTACTAATGTCATCAGGCATCAACAGCGTGACAGACACAGCAACGAGGACGCTGTAGCACCAAGCAGCAGCAATGAATGACAAGAAGGCATACGAGGCTTTCAGGGTGCAGAAGTTTGCCAGCCCACATCCTGCCCTGCAGCAGCAGCAGCAACAACATCACCACCAGCAGCAGAATGCTCTAGAGAGCACCAGCAGGCAGGAATCAATGCTGTTATCACAGCACCAGCATGCACCACCTGGTGTAGCAGACCCAGGCACCCACGCAGCAGCAGCATCAGCAACTTCAACGCGCCATGCGCAGCAGCAGCCATCACTGCAACAGCAGCAGCAGGGAGTGGCTTCGCAGATGTTGCAGCATCATCAGCAGGTGGTGCCAGACCACGAGCGCGTCATCGTTCACTTTGATGTTGACTGCTTTTACTGCCAGGTAGGTAGCTGGCCCATGTTGAGGTTTCTATGATGTGCTGTTCTATGGGACTGTAAGGTTTGTTACTTGGCAGCTTGGCCAACTCTTTACTTCCACGTAGCTGCCTGTTCTGTGCGTTGATCTGGCTATAGCACACTATACTACGTCTCGTGTACCTGTCACCCAAGTGTATGTGTGGATACGCTGGCGGTCACTCCTTCACATTTTCATGTCGCAGTCTTCCTGTTGGTGTTGCATGCAGGTGTCGGAAGTGCGCACTGCGGTGGTTGAACCCCTCACTGCGTGGCACTCAGAATTACCTGGTGCTCACTCCTTCATGTTATAACGTCACAGTGCAACTGTTTGTGTTGCATGCAGGTGAGGGAGGTGAACAACCACTCATTGTGGGAAGCCGCTGGCCGCTACTTAGAGTCACCTGGTGCTCCGGAGATCCCTCTTTCATGTTATAACGTCACAGTCTTCCTATTTTTGTTTCATGCAGGTGGAGGAGGTGCGCAACCCCTCACTGCGCGGGAGTCCTCTGGCCGTCACTTTCAAAACACCTGGTGCTCACTCCTTCACGTATTTGTTACCTCTACCTGTTTGTGTTGAATGCAGGTAGAGGAGGTGCGCAACCCCTCACTGCGTGGGAAGCCGCTGGCCGTCACTCAGAAGTACCTGGTGGTCACTGCCAACTATGAGGCACGCGCAGCTGGCGTCACAAAGCTGATGGGCCTGCAGGACGCGCTCAAGACGTGCCCACACCTGGCCACCGTGAGTAATGTATTGTGCAATCGCAGCATCAGTAGCAGCAACATGTTGTCAAGTATCTTGATCCGTCCGCGAGTGGTCTTAGAACCGACTTCCGAGCTGTTTCAGCTCTGGATGCAGCACTATGGCAAGCTGCTGCGGTGTGGTCTCACACATGGGCCCCTCATTGGTGTTGTGTGTTGTGCTGCACGCCGTTTGCTTGCAACATCACCCCGTTCTGTCGTATTGTATGCTGTGCCGATGTGGCTGCCAGCTCCCTGATGAGGGCCTCATTCTTTGTTCTAACTGCGTTGCATGTTGTGCTCACGTTCATGCCCTTCTACCGCTGCTGCGCTGCAGCTTCCTAGCGAGGACCTCATTTTTTGTTCCAACTCTGTCGCATGTTGTGCTCACGTTCATGCCCTTCCAACGCTGCTGCGCTGCAGGTCCCTGGCGAGGACCTCACCCCCTACAGGGCTGCCAGCAGGGACATCCGCGTAGTGCTGAGCAGGTGAGCGAGCTGCTGCTGTTGTTGCTGCTGCTGTGCGCTTTGCTGTCTCTGTTGATGTGCTGCTGCAAGCTGTCCTGGCGAGTGCTGCGCCACCACGGGCTGTGACACTTGCATCATGCTCAGCAGGTGCCTGCTGCTGGCTTGCAACAAGGCATGAAAGCATGCACTGATCAATGCCGCTGGCTGACGCACTTGCAGGGCCTGCAATGTGTTGAAACACTGACGGCAGGCGTTGCACATGTGCTGCATCTGATTCGCGCCATACACCAAGGCGCTGCAACTGGTGCTTGAACTGCTGTTGCTGCTGCTGCTGCTTGCAGATGGGGCCCCACAGAGAAACTTGGTCTTGATGAGTCATGGGTGGACGTCACGCAGGTGCGGTGATCAGGGTTGTGCCTGGTTGGGGTGTGCACAGCAGGGTACATGCCCAGAGCAGTACACATTGTGGCCAGGTAGCATTCATGTGACGTAGCGGATGCAGTATTGTGCAGCAGAAGATGTGCTTGGTGGATGCCTGAGCGGGCAGCGCTGGCAGGCTGGTGATGCACTCGTTGCATGCTGATGTCATCAATTGCTGGCTTCGCCTTGGCTTCTGTGCTTGGTTCCTCCGGCGCTGTGTGGTCCGCACGGGACTCTCCTGCTCGACCCTCGTGTCGTCATCTGCTTCAGATCCATTTTCGCACAAGGTGGTGACCCGCAATGCATCTGGCGCAGCAGCAGCTGACTGCCATTTTTGATTCGGTACCACAGCTGCCGCATGCACGCCTTGTCAGCCATCTCATAGCTCTCATCGTCTGTCCGTATGTGTTGCCTACAGGAGGTGTTGACACGCATGGCATCTGGAGCAGCAGCAGCTGGGGCGCCTTCGATTTCGGAGGCACCTCAGCTGTGGCCTGCTCACATTGTCAGCTCTAACATGACCCTCACAGCAGACAGCAAGCACAGGCCGCAGGACCTGCGCGTAGCAGTAGGCACAACAGAAGCAGGATCTGTACATGCAACAGCAGGAGTTGCAGCAGCAGCAGCAGGAGCCGCGGGGTGTGTGGGTGTACAAGATGTAGATATGGCAGATGTACAGGGTGTCCATGCGACAGCAACAGCAGCAGATAGCGAGAGATTGTACAGTTCAAGCACAGAAGCAGAAGGCATGACAACAAATGACAACGCGCTGGGAAATGCGCACGCAGGAGCAGGGGCAATGGGTTGGCCAATGCAAGCAACAGCAGCTGCAGCTGGCGTTGCTGCTGGGACGGACTCAGTTCCAGATTGGCAGACGCGGCTGTATCTGGGCTGCGTGATAGCAGCTGAGATGCGCGCGGCTGTGGCGAGGGAGACTGGCTACAGGTGAGGCAGTAGTTGGTTTGTTTGCGTGTTCACACTAGGAATAGGAATAGGAAGTACGCAACAGTGCTTTGGTGGGCTCTGTGCGTAAGTTTATGGGCCAAGGCAGCCGAAGCGACTATCAGCGATCCAGGGCCGTTACTCTCTAAGAGCAACCCCCGGCACGCCCGGTTTTCCGCTAGGATAGTCGGGTCATCTGGGCCCTACCAACCATTTCTCTATGGAATGGTGGCTTATGGCCCGACCCTTTGCCTTACCTTCAGGGGCGCCCGTGGGAGTCTAGCGTGCGTGCACCTCGGTGGATCACGTTAACTACCTTCTACCCCATACGCGCCTTCCTACCGAGCATAGCCCGTACCAGTTTTTAGCGCTTTTGCCCCCCATTTCATCGGTTAGCACAGTAGGAATGAGCCTACCGCCACTGGTTCCTAACCGCGAGGGGGCGACACCAGCGGGATTTGAACCCGCACCTCCCAGTCCGAAGACCGGTGCTCTAACCAGTTAAGCTACGGCGCCGTGTTCACACTAAATGATGTTGCGCTGTGTCAAAGCAGGCGCGCCACATACCAGCTTCACGCGCACGCACACCCGCAGTGTCACGCACGCACGCATGGGCACGCGCACGCTTAGGCACGCACGCACACATAGGCACGCGCACGCACGCACTAAGTCTCACACACGCACGCACACACGCACGCAAGAACACACGCACACACGCAGTGTCATGCACGCACGCACGCATAGGCACGCACGCACGCAGTGTCACGCACGCACGCGCACACGCAGAGTCATGCACGCACGCGCGCATAGGCACGCACGCGCACGCACGCACAAAGCGTCACACACGCACGCACAAAGTGTCACACACGCACGCACTAAGTCTCACACACGCACGCATAGGCACGCACGCACGCAGTGTCACGCACGCACGCACACACGCAGTGTCATGTACGCACGCACGCGCGCATAGGCACGCACGCGCATGCACGCACAAAGTGTCACACACGCACGCACGCATAGGCACGCACGCACGCAGTGTCATGCACGCGTACGCACGCACGCGATGTCACACATGCACGCACGCACGCGATGTCACACATGCACGCACGCACGCATAGGCACGCACGCGCACGCACGCATGCGATGTCACACACGCACGCATAGGCACGCACGCACGCAGGGTCACGCACGCACGCACACACGCAGTGTCATGCACGCACGCGCACGCACGCACAAAGTGTCACACACGCACGCACAAAGTGTCACTCACGCACGCACAAAGTGTCACTCACGCACGCACGCGGTGTCACGCACGCACACACACACGCAGTGTCATGCATGCACGCACGCATAGGCACGCACGCAGTGTCACACCCGCACGCACGCATAGGCATGCACGCACGCGATGTCACACATGCACGCAGGCACGCACTGTCACGCACGCACACACTCACACACACAGTGTCACGCACGCACGCACGCACAGGCACGCACGCACGCATAGACTCGCACGCGCACGCACGCACACAGTGTCATACACGCACGCACGCGCGACGCAGGCACGCCCGCACGCATGGGCACGCACACGCATAGGCACGCACGCAATGTCACACACACACATGGTAGGGGGTGTGAAGACCATACGTCACGCACACCCCCTCCCTCAACGTACGCGGATGTTAAGTGTAACACATCTCGCGTAGACACCCACCCACACACACACGTACGCACGCAGTGTCACACACGCACGCACGCATCGGCACGCACGCGCACGCACGCTCAAAGTGTCTCGCACGCACGCACGCAATGTCACGCACACACGCACGCACGCATAGGCACGCACGCACATACACACACACGCACACACGCAGTGTCACGCACGCACGCATGGGCACGCGCACGCTTAGGCACGCGCACGCTTAGGCACACACGCACGCACGCACGCGGCGATGTCACACACGCACGCACGCATAGGCACGCACGCGCACGCACGCATGGGCACGCGCACGCTTAGGGACGCACGCGCACGCACGCACACAGTGTCACACACGCACGCACACACGCACGCACGCAATGTCACGCACGCACGCACGCATAGGCATGCACGCATGCAAGCACGCAATGTCACACACGCATGCACGCACGCACGCAGTGTCACGCACGCACGCACGCAGTGTCACACGCACGCACGCACACACACAATGTCACGCACGCACGCATAGGCACGCACGCACGCAGTGTCACACATGCACGCATGCATAGGCACGCATGCGCATGCACGCACGCAGTGTTACGCACGCACGCACGCAGTGTCACGCACGCATGGGCACGCACGCACGCAGTGTTACGCACGCACGCACGCAGTGTCACGCACGCATGGGCACGCACGCACGCAGTGTCACACATGCATGCACATACGCACAGGCACGCACGCGCATGCACGCACGAAGTGTCACGCACGCACGCATACACGCACTGTCACGCACGCATGTAACACACGCACGTAGGCAGTGTCACGCACGCACGCAATGTCACGCACGCACGCATGGGCACACGCACGCACGCACGCATGGCCAGGCGCACACTTAGGCACGCACGCGCACACACGCACGCACGCAGTATCACACGCGCACGCACGCATAGGCACGCACGCGCACGCATGCACGCACGCAGTGTCACACACGCCTGCACGCACACACGCACACAAGCAGTGTCACGCACGCATGTCACACACGCACGCACGCATAGGCACGCACGCGCACGCACGCTCACAGTGTCGCACACGCACACACACACGCACGCAGTGTCAAGCACGCACGCATGCATAGGCACGCACGCACGCAAGGTCACACGAGCACGCACGCAAAAGCACGCACGCAGTGTCACACACACGCACGCACGCTCACACGCACACACGCACTGTCACGCACGCATGCACACATGCACGCACGCAATGTCACGCACGCATGCATAGGCACGCACGCACGCATGGGCACGCGCACGCTTAGGCACGCACGCGCATGCACGCACGCAGTATCACACACGCATGCACACATGCTTAGGCACGCACACACATGCACCCTCACAGTGTCACACACGCACGCACACACGCAGGCACGCAGTGCCACGCACGCACGCACATATAGGCACGCACGCGCACGCACACAGTGTCACACACGCATGCACGCACGAAGTGTCACGCACGCACGCACGCACGCACGAACGCACGCATATGTACGCAGTGTCATGCACGCACGCACGCACGCACGCACGCATGCATAGGCACGCACGCAGTGTCACGCACGCACGCACGCATTCACGCATAGGCACGCACGCACACATTGTCACGCACGCAGACACGCACGCATAGGCACGCACGTCACGTGCCACGCACGCGCATGCACGCGCGCATTGTCACGCATGCACCCACACATGGCACGTGCATGCATAGGCCGCACATGCACACACGCAGTGTCACACACGCACGCATGAACACGCAGTGTCATGCACGCACGCACGCACGCATAGGAACGCGCACGCATAGGCATGCACATGCATTGGCACGCACACGGTGTCACACACGCACACACGCACGAAGTGTCCCGCACGCACGCACGCATAGGCACGCGCACGCATAGGCAGGCAGGCACACGCACACACGCAGTGTCACGCACGCACGCACGCAGTGTCACACACGCACGCACGCACGCACGCACAC
>CADDIJ020001621.1:0-24828 GCA_902809745.2 Tetradesmus lagerheimii | reverse complement strand
ATTTGACGCGCACTGGCCTCCAAGGTCGCCACCCCCGCAAAGTGATTGATTGATTGATTGATTGATTGATTGATTGATTGATTGATTGATTGATTGATAGTCCTGTGTGTGTGTGTGCGTGCGTGCGTGCGTGCGTGCGTGCGTGCGTGCGTGCGTGCGTGCGTGCGTGCGTGCGTGCGTGCGTGCGTGCGTGCGTGCGTGCGTGCGTGCGTGCGTGCGTGTGTGTGTGTGTGTGTCTCCAAACATTTGGAGGCAGCTGCCTGGTGCCACTTATTGCGCCCACACGACATAACAACAGCGCCGTGCCTAGCATGCCTCGTTAGCACCAACGCGTGAAACACAAGCAGATCAGGCGACACAAAAAACTGAGTTGCCCGGCAACTTCTGTTCTGTGGTGCAGCATGACCCATGTGGGCAGAGGGCAGCGCTGAAGACATCAACATGGTCTGCTGAAACTGGCATGTTGCTTTGTACATGCTGATGGTGCATGAACAAGTTGATTGACAGCATGTAGACTATGACGCTGGGGGAGCAAAACTGTCCAGGGCCTGCAACAGCCTGCCGGGCGTACAGTGTAAGGCCTAACCCCGGCAATTGCGGGCTCCGCATTGGATGCACTCCAGTGCCACTGTGGCATCGTTGACCACAAAATTTTCAAACGACCAACGTTTAGGATGGCAGCCTCTGCTGGGAGATACATCATGGTGCCGAATACATCTTGTTGGCGTCATTTATCAGACGGGGCCGACATATTGCACCTGCTTTCATGCAACCCCTGCGTCAAACTTGATGCTTGTCACAGTGCTGGCACTGCAGTAATACTATGCAGTGTGGTATGACCAACACGTGGCCGTCATGTCTGGCGGCCCAGCCCACCATATAGTATATTCGGCCTGCAGTTGAGCCTGCACATTGGACACATCACGCCCTCGCCCAACTGCAGCCTTGCCACCGTTGCGTGAGTCACGCTGCATGTGCAGATGCCATGTGCAGTGGACTCCTGAGCTTCCGGCAGAAATCCAGTCAGCATCGAGCACTGCAGAAAAGAACATGATGTTCCGAACAGGCTGAATATGCCATTGGAGGAGAGATTGTGCAGGTGCCTGGGAGCATGACGACAGAAAGACACATAAGCGGCAGTGGTTCTGGAGCTGTGATGCAATGACATGTTCAGGAGCATGCACTGCGGTTGTACTCAGTACAACAGTTCTGCAGGACAATGTACAGAGCAGCTGCTCTGTTCTGTGCTGCAAGCCTGGGATGGGCACTAAGTGGCTTGCACAGTCTTTCTGACTGCATTGATGCACACTGACGGGCCCAGAAAGTGGCAGAGTTGTTATGGCGTGAAGGTACACTATGTGTCACAGCTTCGAGTCCTGAGGGTAGAGGGTAGAGGGTTTGGCGTGCATCAAGCTCACGTCGTAAGGGCCCCGACAGGATCATAATGGATGATCATCAGTATTTCAACAGCATTCCACGTTCGTTGCGTTGCGTTTTCGCCTTGCTCCAGCTCTTGAGCTCTGCAAAGTCGTTCCGAAGCCTGGAATCCTTTGTGCAAGCATTAGAACCCTCTACTTCAGCACCTAGTCATCGAAGTGACTATAAAAACTGTGATCTGTCTTTGGATTCAATCTTCTCTATTCAGATCTGCACTGCTGTACGCACACGTGTCAAGTTGCTGGCAACTTGCTTGCTGCAGGACAGACAGCATGGCATCTCGAACCGTGGATCCCCGAGCTCAGTGCGGCTGTGGGTGTGCAAAGCTTCAGAATCGGTGCGTGCATTGGCATCTGTCAACCGCATCCAAGGTCATGTTACTGCTGAGGAGAGCACCACCTGTCTACAACAGCAGCAGCGGCAGCAGCAGCAGCACTGCCCTACCTCCCCACCCCCTGCAACATCCAGTAACCTCACAGCAGTGTGACTTGGATCACTTCTTGTGCATGACCTTTGCGCCACTGTTGCTGCAGGCGCGTGTGGTACGACAAGCTGTATGCGCGCATGATCTCACGCAGCACAGCCAAGTACAACATGCTGCTGGACGGCAGGAAGCGGCAGCTGCTGGCACCGCTGCTGGAGGACAGCAGCATTCGCGACGTGCTGGAGATAGGCATTGGCAGCGGCGCCAACCTGCCATACTACGCAACAGCTAGAGAGGCAAGTTCGCAAATCTCGGGTCTGAGCTGTTGAGCGTTGGATGCTTGCGTGGAAGTTCAACGATGCGACAGCAGCTCAAGCTCAGCAATGATGCCATCACCTGTTTGGGCTGTTGTTGGTGGCATGGGTCGGCTGTGCAATGCGTTGCATGCACCGCCTGCACGGCTGCTAGTTCGCAAGCAGCTCCTGTGTTCAATTGGCGGCGAGCAGTGGTTACTGTCATGTGCATGCATGCACAGGTCATGCAGGTTTACGATTCAATAACCACCATAGTAGCAGCTGCAGCATCAGCGCCATCTCTGTGCTATTCAAAAACACCACTTCTGTCTGCACCTGTTGCTTCTCCACTTGCAGGACATCCGCCTGACTGGCGTTGACCCCAACGCTGAGATGCTGCCCTACCTCACCGCCAGCTGCAGTGACGCAGGCTTCCCTGCTGCCCAGCTCAGCTTCAGCCAAGGCCTGGCGGAGCAGCTTCCCCTGCAGGATGAGTCGCAGGACGTGGTCATCTCAACACTGGTGCGTGGTGGGGTGCGGTGCAGCCCAGCATTGTTCAAGCGTTCAGCAGGCAGTGCCTGCACGCATGCTCAGAATGCACTGCAGCATGACGTTGCTGTAAGTACACAACCATCCAGAATGCATTCCTGTATGCTTGCACAACCAGCACCAGCAGCAGTATGGCCACCTGTTTGCTGCGTTGCTGCTGTCCTGCAGGTGCTGTGCTCTGTTACGGACCAGCGAGCAGCGCTGTCAGAAGTACTCCGGGTGCTGCGGCCAGGTGCGCAATGGATCGAAGAAATACCAGTTGCGGCTGAGGCAGATGTAGAGGGGCGATTGCAGCCGTGAGCATGTGTCCCTGTAACCAGCTCCAGGTAGCAGCAACAGCAAAGCCTGCCAGCAGCATTTCACATGACAAGCAGCAGCCACAACTACATCCAGAACTTTTGAGCAGTCGGCATCCCTTCTGCCCGTAGCATGTCAACATCACAGCAGTTGCCTTCTGTTCGCATCATGCATCAGCGGCAGCTCATTGCCTGTTATGCTGCTCGCGCGGCTCATCACTGAAGGGCGCGGCTGTGGCTGCAGCGTGAGTTCAGCCACACCCCTGGCCCTCACTGCATCCCACGATAATGTGCTGCTGCTGCAGGCGGCTCCTTCCTGTTCATGGAGCACGTGGCTGCCCCCCTAGGCAGCTGGCCACGCAGCCTGCAGGAGCTGGTCAACCCTGCCTGGAAGCGCATCGCAGATGGCTGCCACGTGAACAGGTGCGTCTGGGTGGTTGCTGGCATTTCAACGTATGTGCTGGTGATGTATGAAGGTGTGCACTGTCTGACAGGCCAGCAGGCCCATACAATTACATGCGGTGCACTGCATGCATCGCTGTGGCTGATCATCATGTTCATGCTGAGTGGTGTGCTTTGGGGCCGAATCTTCTGCTGCTGCTGCTGCTGCTGCTGACTGCTGCTGTGTTGTGCTGGCGCAGGGAGACGTGGTCCACCATCCGCTCAGCAGGCTTCAGCAGCTGCGACCTCACGCACTTCAGCGCTACAGCCAGCCCGCTGTTCACACTGATAGCGCCACACATTGCAGGCCGCGCTGTGAAGTGACACAACGGGCGAGTTACCTGCGACTTGATGTCTAAGAGCGGATTCTGGACTCCGGGTACATGCAAGCTGCGCACCTTACATGCGAAGCTGGACCAGGAGGCACCTGCCCAAACCACGTGGTGCTTCGAGTAGCTGTCCTTCTAGGCAAGCTGTACAGCATGTAAAGCATCATCATGTCACGTACCTGTAGCACAGAGAGATCACAGCACTACAGCACAATGGATTAGTCACTGTTGGCAACAACAGCCGCAGGTCTGCCAGTTGCCGCAAGCGCGGGCATCATCATCATCATCATGTTACCCATTAAGCCATAGCATCAACGCCATCGGCCCGCAAGCGCGGGCATGTGTGGTCCTGCACAGCTGCGACAAGGCTGGCGAAGGCTGAAACACCTTCCACTAGCCAGACGTTGCTGCATGTATTGTTGATTGGCTGAGGCATGGCTGCTGCATGTAGGCTGAGTATGCAGCAGCGGTTGCAGCAGATGCCACAGCTGCGCAGCTAGCTGCCCGGCTGTGCCGCACAGAATGCAGGCTGCATTCTGTACCGTACAGCTGTTGGCAAGGCATCGTGACAGCCATGATCATCATCATCATGTTACCCATTAAGCCATAGCATCAACGCCATCGGCCCCGCGCCCATGATGTACATCAGGGTGTTATTGTATGGCCTGGGTTCTGTGCAACAGGTCGACCCAAATTATTATTATTATTATTATTTTGGCCTGGGTTCTGTACAACAGGTCGACCCAGATTTGTTATTGTATGGCCTGGGTTCTGTACATCAGGTCAACCCAGATTTGTTATTGTATGGCCTGGGTTCTCTACAACAGGGCAACCCAGATTGGCTGGTGTGCCATGTTGCCCTAACCAAAGATTTGAGCCAGCTGGCACGATGGGACGGGACATACCAGTGCTGATCAGGTCTTATCAGATCAGGCTGTTTGTTTGTGGTTGGTTTCATCTGTGCGGTGATGAATGTGCCAGAACACAACTGCTGGGGGCCGTTGCAAGCTTGTGGGTTCCATGGGTTGCATTTCTGTGTTGCATGGTTTGCGTTGGTGAGCTGTACATACAGGCTTGCATTGCAGCAGCCACGGTTGGGCAGCAGGTTGTGACCATCACAAATGATTTGCATGCGACGATGAGATGCATTGTTGGCGCAATTCTGCCGCCATTGCAAGCTTTACAGTTAAAATTCCATAGATGTGTGTTGCTGCTGCCACCGAGATTGTGATGAGCACATGTGCCATGTGTGGGCCAGACATGCCTCCTTGTTGTACAGCAGGAGGGTTTGCAGGCAGTAACAATTCTTGGCTCAACATGCAACCTGGGCCTGACTGCTCTTCGGTGTGTTCAACCAGAGGTTGCTGTCTTCATTTGACGTTGCGGGCACAGCGCAGCAATCAAGTTCTCAGCCACTTCCTGCTGCTCATCACCTTGCACTTGAAGATGCTGCCTGAGACGCCCCGTTCATCAGCACTGCACATGTGCTAGAGAAGTAGTTATAATGTCCAGCAGCTCTGTATTGCAGCAGCTCAGGCGGCAATGCGGCCTTCCGCGCGTTCCGACCTGCAGAAGGCCATGTGCGGTGGTGACTGCCTCAGCAAAACAGGACCGGGCAACAACGACGATTAGCTCGTTGGATGACTTACTCGGTTCGCGAGATGAGGAGCCCATGGACTCTGCAGAGCAGGAGCAGGGCAGCAGCTGGAGACCCATCCAGCTGCTGAGGGTGCCTGGTGAGTGCTGCTGCACAGGAGGCCACAAGCACATGATGCGAGCAGCAGCAGCTGTGAGCGCCGAGTCTGTGTCACCTTAGCTGCATGCAAGGCTGGGCTTTCAGACCAGCACTATGGGTGAGCTGCTGCTGCTGATTGCTGCTACTGCTGCTGCCACTGCTGCTTTTGCCTGGTGCTGCTGCTGCATGCTGCTGCAGGTTGGGCATGGACTGAGATTCGTGAGCCACGCGTGGCGCCTTTTGCGTCAAATGTACTATACTACCTGCTCCTTCTTGTGAGTGCGCTGCAGCTGTTGGTGTCAGGGGAAGCAGTCGATGCAAGGATACTGGCCAGGCTGCAGCAGAGACAGCAACAATGATGCAACGCCCTCTTGTGCAAGTATGGCAGCACTCCTACAGTCCATGCAATGCCATCCCTGTTGTCTGCACTGGTTTGCGGCGTTTATGCTGTGCCTTCAAGTCACCCCAGCAGCATGACATGTCAGTTTATCAGCGCAGCAGTGCTGCCCTAGTCTGGCCCTACATCTGTGCTGTTGCACAGGCAATCAGCAGCAGCAACACCCGCCCCAAGCTGATGCCATGTCTGCATATGCCGCTGTACATGTCGCAGGTGTACTCCAGTTACTACGTGGTGCAGCTTGCAGACGGCCAGCAGGAGGCGGACGACCTGCTGCTGCGCCTCACCAACGACCACGCAGCAGTCGCGTCAGGTGACAGCCTGCGCCTCTTCACCGCCTTTTTCGTGTCGGACAGCCTGCAGCAGCTCATCATCGGCCTGCTGGGCCTGGCCACGGTGGCCGCAGAGCTAGAGTCGCTGATGGGCTACAGCACCTTCTGGGCGGTGTGGTGCGTCACAGTGCTGGCCGGCAGCCTGGCTGACGCAGCGCTGAGTGGGCTGCCCATCACTGCGGGGCCTGCGCCAGCCGTGGGTGGGGCGGCCGCAGCGCTGCTGGCGCACCACCTGCACAACTGGCGCGTGGAGCAGATGCTTGCGCAGGCCAAGGCTGGCGTGGTGCCGCAGCAGCTGATAGAGCTGGAGGACGCGTACAACAGGCAGCAGCGGCTGCAGTGGGCCGACGACGCAGCAGCAGCAGCAGCTGGTGTTGACACGCTCAGCTTCAGCACCACCAGCAGCAGCAGTGAGGCATCACAGCAACAGCAGCAGCAGCAGCAGCTGGGTCGAGCCGAGCCAGCAGCTGTTGAGATGGTGGAGTCAGAGCTTGAGGGGCCCCTGGGCATGTCGGTCAACGTGGTGCTGCCGCGTGAGGGCAAGGCCTTCATCACGCTGGGCGGCGCAGCCGTAGGCGTCGTGTCAGCGCTGCAGGACGCAGCAAACAGCGATGCGCAGACGGACTGGCCGGCGCTGTGTGTTGGGTTTGCAGTTGGTGCATTGCTGGGGTGGCTGGCGTGTCCTGTGTATGCGCTGGAGCTGGAGCCGGCCAGCAGCAGGGGCGATGGGGAGGAGGCTGCGCCTGACCTGCTGCTGCCAGTGTTGCGTGACACTCGGGCGCCAGCAGCGCGGGCTAATGCGGTTGTGGGTACTGCTGCGATTGTGTTTGCGGCTCTGGGTGTATGGCTGATTGCTGAAGGCATATTTGAGTAGTACTGTTGTTATTTGTTCATGTGTCAAAACTGCATTGCATCCATATTCATGTATGTCCTGTACTGTTCTTCGTTGATTCTTGTGTGTGTTCAACCGCTGACTGCGTGCCTATATCGGGTTTGTATCTTGCTGCTTACATTGCCGCCACTGTTCTGTATGTCCTGCACATGGATCGGCTTGGATGCCCCTGTGGCTTCAGCACACACAGCAGCAGCAGCTGATGTGCCTGGCTGGAGCTGGTGCCTTGTCTTGGGAAAGCTCTGTGTTGTACTGCAGCGCTACAGTGCTAGTGTATAAGCTGTTGTTGAGCTGAAGCTGCCCTCATCGTCTGGGTGCCTGGCCATGTTTAGGTGTTGTTGATTTGCCTGATGGGCTGCGTCGTTGTCGGATGTCACTCAGTGATTAAATAGCCGTGTTGCAAGTAGCTGAAGTGTGGCTGCCGCTGACTTATCACGCTCGCCTGTTGCCATTTTGGCGGAGCTTGTGGTGCTGCTGGCGTGTGATGTGACATGTCCAGTTCAAACGTGGGCCACGGCAGCCAGTGGCTGCCAATAGCAGCCTCACATAGGCGTTGGATATATGCAGGTTGTACCCTGCACCACATGGTGGCGGGGCGCCATATAGCCGCTAGATGATGTGAGGGCTGGCCTGGCCTATAGCCTGTCCAGCTGACTCTGGCCTAGCCTATCCTGCGGCGCTGCTTTTTGATGCATTGTGCTCCACTAAGTGTGTCTTCCTGCACCTCTTCCCACCTGTAAGGTCGATTACTGCTGTGCTGCACGTGCTATCACAGCCAATGGGTTGGGTAGGCATTGCCGCTGTTCCGTGTAACCTACACGTTGCCTCATGACATGCAGGCCCTGCATGAAAGTCTTAGATGCACGCCGTGCCACGGCACCAGTTGTGCGCACGTCCCGGACGTGACGTTACCTTGCCGCAAGGCTGGGCCGCGGACTGCGGCGCCGCGGTCATGGTCTTAGGCCCTAAGCCGGGCCAAATGTCGTGTCGTGCTAGGGTTACTAACGCGTAACTCAAGTTGAGAGTTGCACTGGACGTTGCAGCTTGCCTCAGTTGCGAGTCGCCAACTTGGTACGGTACCACAGTTTACCAAGACTGGCCGCCACGGTCATGCCATGACTGGTGACTCACCCACTCACTGCCCACTCAGTGACTGTGCCAGATCTAGATGGGAGCCCTGATGGCACATGAGGCACACCCTGTCCCAAACAGCAGCTCCTGAGGGGCGCGGGGCCGATGGCGTTGATGCTATGGCTTAATGGGTAACATGATGATGATGATGATGGCACATGAGGCACACCCTGTCCCAAACAGCAGCAACGAGCAATCAGACACCATTCATTGATAGCTGATTGGCTATCACGGATCAGCCTGATCCAGTAGCAAAAAGTACCATGAAAGTTTCAAGTGACTTCAAGTGGGCCCATGAGCGGCCATGCTAACTATGTCTATGCTGCAGCTATGCAAAATGAACCTCACAGGCAGTGCCACACATGGTGGCTGCACTGCAACATGATGCTGCTGCACCGGTGCCCACGGTGGCAGATGCCATCTACTACACACTCAACCCATCCACCAGTGTTATACACGAGCCAAGCATGCATATGCATTCCCTCATAAGGTTCGGACAAGCAGGCAATCGTCAATAGCTGTCGCAGTGGTGCTGCGAGATGATAATGTAAGGGGGCCTCCATTGTGCCTAAAGATGCATATCAGCTACAATGCACACATTACAGACCTAAGCTACCCAGCCAACAGTCCCCACGCTGAATGATACCACCCGCCTGATATATTGTAAGCTTCTGCGGTGTGCTTTGTTCAAGCAGTCACCCCTACACTACTGCACAGCTGTATGTGATGTGCTTTGCTGAACTATACTGCCGACAAGCAGCTTCGAGTGTTTCATCTGCAACTTCTTTCAACTGTGGTACATATCTGTGACTCAAAGTGTCAGACCCCACAACATAAACCATACAACAGATCTAGATTGCAAAGCAACACACCCCAGCTCCTCTCAGAAGCAGCCACACTGTTGCGTATCCAGCACCTGCACCTACTACGCAACCAGCGAACAAGCCTACCTCACACACCACTGCCGCCCAATGCGCTACATGCAGCCTGCTGCTGCAGCTGCAGCAGCTCCACGACTCGCTGCTGCAGCACCACCACCTGCCACAGCAGCGCCAGCTGCACACCAACAACAGCCAGCACACCAAGCGCCACCAGCTGCTGCCCCTGGCCCAGGTTCATGGCGCCTGCAGCAGCGCTCATCACGCTGGTCAAGCCACTCACTGCAAACTGCACAAACCTGACCACAGCTGCCAGCACTGCCAGCACAGCAGCGACCACACTGCTGCCAGCACCAGCTGCCGCAGTGGCTGCGCCTGCAGCCGCATTAGAAGCCACTGCGATGCTGTTGCTGCTGCTGCTGCGCGCCAGGTGCCCCGCAGGCTTGCCGCCAGAGAGTGCCAGCCGCAGTGCGGCGCTGCTGCCTGCGCTGCCTGAACGGCGGTGCACACCCTGCCCGCGATGCAACTGCCGACCACCTGCCAAAACATGCCCAGCAGCAGCAGCAGCAGCAGGAAGCCGTACAGGGCGTGTTAAGATGCAAGCGCAGCAGCCGCACGACATGATGAGTAAGGTTACAACTGCAAAGGCTGCGGGCACACCTGCCGCTGGCGTCATGCAACTGAGCTGCATGTGGTAAGGACGGGAGTAGAGCTGCTAGCACGACTGTACATGAGAGCAACGGAAGCATACGCAACACCTTGCCTTGCACCTGCTGACCCTCCTCCGTACAACAACAACCGTCCCTACTCACCTGCTTGGTGCTGGTGCCGCTGCACTGCTGCAGCCGCCACCGCAGCAGCAGCCTGCGGCATCACTTCAGCCAGGCTGCAGCGGGCAGCCTCATCCCGCAGCCAGGCGCTGCCCTGCGCCACGATGTCTGCCAGTGAGGCAGCTGCTGTGGCCACGCAGTCCTTCTCAATCTTGCTCTGCACCATGTGCCACTTGGTGAACGTCACAGACGCACGCACCTGCCACTGCACACCTGGTGCTGATGAAGATTCAGCAGCTGGGTTGCTGGGCTTGGCTGCAGCAGCTGCTGGTGAGGAGGCAGCAGCAGCAGCAGGCACGTCCAGCAGCTCTGTGGAGGGCCGCCTGCTGCTGCTGGCTGCCTCAGGGATGGCGCTGAGGGCGCCACGCACAAGCCCGGGGCCAGCCGCACAGCCAACGCCCGCAGCAATGCTGCTTGAGCTGCCTGAAGCCGCTTCACCACCAGGCTGACCATCAGAGTTGGTGATAGCTGGGGTGCTGCTTAGAGCTGCTGCTGCTTCTGGCCCTGGTGCTGCAGGAGCGAGTGCAGTGGTGCCTGCTGGTGATGGTGCTTTGTCAGCGATTCCACCCAAGCTGGTGCTGAATCCCACTGGCTTGTGCTCTGTGTGGCCTGCTGCAACAGCAGCAGCTGCAGGGCCAGCCTCCTGCAGGTGCTGCAGCTGTACAGTCGGCCCCACGCCAGCAGCACCCTTCTTGTCGCTGCTGCTGCTGGTGCCGCTGCCACCACTGCCACCCACTGTGAAGCTGCCCGGCCTGCTGCTGCTGGTGCTGCTGATGAGTACAGCAGCATCCTGTGCTGCCTGGTCTCTACTGCTCAGCAGTGCATTGGCAGTGATGTCACACGCAGCAGGCCCATCCAGTGCCTCAGCAGCATCGCACAGCTCCTGCAGATGCTGCCCTGCCGCAGCTGCATCCCCCGTCCTGTTGGCTGGCGCAGGCTGATCCTGCTGCTGCTGGGGTGGGGCCCTGTGAGGCTGGTTTGCTGCTGCTGCTGCCTCTGCAAAACTCGCCTCCAATGACCGCACTGGTGCTGCAACTGCTGCAGCAGCAGCTGCTGCTGTGGGTGACCTGCCCGTCTCCTGCTGCTGCATGGGGCTGTGTGCTGCCAACACCTGCAGCCCCTGAGACAGAGGGCCCAATGGAGAAGCAGCAGCAGCTGGTGTGGTCAGGCCTTGGTGCAGCAGCCCGACAGGGGTGAGGCTGGGCGTGCTGCTGCCACTGGCTAGGCCCAGCAGCCCAAATGACACCTGAGAGCTCGGATCGCTAGCAGCACTGTGCGATACTGCTGCTGTTGCTGCTGGCGACACAGGCGTGCTGCAGCCTGCCTCAACGGTAGAAGAATGCATGTATGCGGCCTGCCGCTGCTGTTGTTCATGAGCTGGGCTGCTGAAGCTGAGCCTGCCTGCCTCAGCAGTTGGTGCTGTGACTGCTGCTGCTGTAGGAGACAGTGCCTGCTGAAGATGCGGCTCAGCCGCATCATCGGGAGCGAGGTCTACCGATGGCTGCTGCTGGTCTTGCTGTGCTGTGGGTGTTCCTGCAGCGGCTGCACCAGCAGCTCCAGCTGCCAGAGGGCTGGCTGACACCCTGGCCTGCTGCTGCTGCTGGTGGTGTCGTTCCATGCTCTCCCGTCTCGTGACCAAGCTGCCGAGCGTAGCAGCGCCAATCAGCGGCGACGCCGACAGCGCGTGGCTGGTGGACTTGGCGGCGCTCCTGCGCAGCTCGCGCAGCCCTTTCTTGGTGGCACTGAAGCTGTGCTTGATGCCGCTGCGGATCTGGCTCGGCAACCTTTCAACGCGCTCCACAACTTCCTCAAAGCCATGGTGCAGCGAGGGGTTGGCCAGGCTGCTGAGGCTGCGCCGTGACGGGCTGAGCGGCCTGCTGCTGCTGCTACTGCCGAAGCTGCCGTTGCTGCCGCTGGCATGCAGCAAGCTGCTGCTGCCGTTGTTGCTGCTGTGCAGGGGTGCGCTCTTGGTGCTGAAGATGTTGCTACTGCCTGACTGCTTGCTGCTGTGCCGCGTCTGCGACGTGGTTGCGCCGGCTAGCTGCTGCTGCTGCTGCTGTGGCCGCAGCATTGCAGGGCAGCTTGCGGCACTAGCGCGAGGGCTGCTGCTGCCGCTGCCGTTTCCTGCAAGTGGCGCTGCGTCCTGCGGTGAAGAGATGCGCAGCGGCTGCAGGCTGCTGAGGCTGCTGCTGTCTGACGAGTAGCCCTCGTCATCAGACCCATCTGTTGTGCCGTCACACGCTGCTGCAGATGGCGTGCTGCTGCTGCGATGCCGGACGGCTGCAGGAGCGCTGTTCAGCACCTGCTGCTGTGTGGTGTCTGCAGGTGCAGCACGTGCTGAGGCAGCAGCAGCTGCTGCGCCTGCAGGCTGTGCAGCTGTTGGTGTGTGTGGGGACACAGGGTGCTCTGAAGCCAGTGCCTCCCTGCTACCCGCTGCGTCTGCTGCTGCCCCTGACGACCGTGCTGCTGCTGTGTCAGCTGCTGCCGGGCTGATGTCCCAGCGGATGGTCATGTAGAAGCACTTGCCAGCACCTGCAGCAGACAGCCAGACAACGCCACACATCAGTGCAAAGCAGCCAACAAGCACCCAAGCACCATTGTAGTTTCGACACATGCAGGCTTGCGTGTGACATGGTGTGCACCCTGCTCAACACCAAGCACGCTGCACCCCGTCCTGCACTCCATAAAGTGGCAATTCCCTGTTGCAAGTTCATAGCATTACTGTTAATGCATCAGCGAGCCCCTTGGCGCTCCTTGCAGCATGCATCAGCCAGTCTTTACAGCAGCAGCCTCACCTGCGGGCAGGTCAGGCATGCGCTGCGTGATCAGCAGCACCAGCCGCCCACCAGGCGCGGGCAGCAGCAGCTGCTCCTGCACCACCAGGGAGCGCACCGCCCCCCAGGGGCCACTGGTGCTGTACACGTACTGCAGCGTTCGCGTGAGGGAGCCGGGGGGAGGGTGCAGGTGAGGCGCTGACGCGACTGTCTGGCGGCCGCTGCATACCTGCAAGCATGGTTGAGGACAGAGGATTGTTGAAGCATGAACTACGTTGAACATGGTTGAAGACAGCCGCATGCGTATGCAGCTCAGAATCGGCATGAAGGGTGACGTTCCGCGCCAGCTCTCTATGTCCGTCTGCCTGAGATCGGCAGCATGCAGCACGCTACGATGCTGTACTGCAGGCCTGCTGCCATGTTGCCGCGTGCTCTCACCTGCCAGGGTGTGAGGCTGACCAGCTCGTTGCCCTGCGCCTGGTACACAAATGGCAGGAAGCCCGACTGGTCCGACAGCAGCACCTGCAGCAGCAGGGCAGGCGCAGCACAAGCAGACAGTTGAGACAGGCGGCGGAGACATGCACTGCAAGGTGCTGTATGAATGATGCGGCAGAGCCATGCTGGTGTCCTGCAAACACCACCTGAACAGCTGAGACTATCAATAAGCTTGCAACTCACACGAACCCAGCAAACTTGACAGCAGCAGCTGGCATAAACTCCATCGCACCAGATACAGCACGCAACCATGCCTGCCGCCCTGAACATCAGCCGCCCCCTCACCTCAGCCAGGGTGCGTGCGCTCACGCCAGGCAGCACTGCGTCAGCCATCACCGCCATGTCGCCAGGCACAGCCAGCAGCTGCTCAGCAGCAGGCCCGCTGACCTCACGCCAGCCAGGGAAGGGCAGCGGGCCAGCGACAGCACCACCAGCACCACCAGCTGCTGCGCCGCTGCTGTCGCTGCCTGCTGTGCTGGGCTGCCTCCGAAAGAGATGCGGCTCCCCGCTGAGGCTGCTGCTGCCGGAGCGTGGCAGCAGGCTGGCGCCTGGGCCGCTGGCTGCTGCCAGGCTGGACAGGTACGCGTCAGCAGCCTCGGGGCTGCAGGGCAGGGACAAAGCAGCAGGGGGAGAAACAGCAGATGTTGCAGCACATGATCGATGCCAGTAGGTTGCCAGGCCAACAAAGACAAAGCACACTGCTGCACAGGATGCATGCCATGCTGGTGAGACACGAGTGTGCAGTGCACTGATGGCCCTGCTGCGGGCGCTGCCACAACCACTGCTGTTGAGGATTGTTGTCAGGCTGCCAGCAACATGCTGAAGATGCGACATGACCGCAGTACTGCTGCTGTCGGGCTGAGACCCTGCTGCTGCGCTGCTGCTGCTGCTGCAGCCGCTGCTGCGCTCACTTTGCTGCCCTCCAGCGCGCCACCATCAGCTCAAAGGCCTTGCGCCTGCTGGCGAACAGGAAGCTGGTGAACACGTCGTCACGCGTCGCTCCCGTGCACGAGTCGCAGCGCACCACCTGCAACAGCGCCACAGCAGCTTCCATTGTGTCAAGAAGCAGTTGAAGGCTGCTCTGCTGAGTTTGCAGCAGCATGCATGCCCGTACGCAAGCACTTGTGCTGCATGTATGGTCCTCGACTGTTGCTGTCGTTGCTGCAGCGCATCCGGCCTGCTGCTGCTGCTGCTCAGCTCCTGTGTATGGCCTGCCTGCACTTAGCCTGGCTGCTTGCCCACCCAGCCGCTGCACCGCTGCTCCAAGCAGCAAGCTACAATGGCCGCAAGCCACCACTGCATGTACGGCTTGTGGCTGTTGCTGCTGTTGTTGCCGCAGCGCATGTGGCCTGCTGTTGCTGCTCAGCTGCTGTGCATGGCCTGCCTGCAACCGGTCCCACTGCCTGCCCGCCTCAGCCGCTGCCATGTTGCGCTGCTGCTCACCGCGATGGTGTTGGGCATGCGCATGAAGGAGCGCTTGCGGATGACATGCACATCCTGCAAGTTGGCAAAGCAACACACAGCCAGCAGCAGTGCAGGTAGGAGCAGAGGAATATTGCGTCATCTGGCCTGTTGCGTCACCAACGAAGCCAGTGTATATCGCATGCTCGCTTGGTGTGCTGTGCAACATGCTGCAGCAAAGCTGCAACTCGCATGGCGTGCACAGCCATGCTGAACTGCCTGTGCTACTCTGCTATTAACACACCCGCACCAGCCACTTGCTTTGCTGCATCCTTGGCGCATAGCCAGCTACTACTTGGTTTTAAGGCGGCATCACCTGGCACAGCAACCCCTACTGCGCTGACTTGTTTCTCGCCCCTAGCATGTCTATGCTGCTGCCCACTCTGCATGCTGTATAGTGTCCACATCTCACAACCTTACAAGCTGCCAGCAGTGCCGCACCTTGAACTGGATGCGCTCCACTTTGATGACCGCCAGCAGGTTGGCGTGGAACACCATCACGCTGCTGAACACGTACAGCTGGCCCTGCAGGCAGCAGCCCAGCAACGAAGCCACAATACGGCAACAGTCAAAGGCGCGGCAGTAGTCGCTGGGCCTTTGAATATCATTGCAGAGCTGGCAGACATATCATGCTGCTGCCTATCTGAGCAGCCGCTGCAGCCACTTCCACATCCAGCATTGAGCATCTTCAACAATTCAAAAGCACCCTACGCAAGTATATCGGCCGCTGCATGGCGTTCTCTGCGTCATGCAGGAGTTGCCCTAGCAGGCAACAGAACCGGTCCCGTGCAGCTGCAACGCTGCCCACCTGCAGGAACTGCGCACCCCAGCGCGGCCGCGTGTGTGCGCAGCTGAACTGGCCGTACAGCTCCTCGCTGTCATCGAGGCCAAATGCGTTGCGCAGCTGCGCAATGCGCGCCCCCATGCCAGTGCTGCTGTTGCTGCTGGTGGGACTGCTGCTCCTGCTGCTACGCCGGTGCAGCCATGAAGGCAGGCGTAACGTTATAGGTAGCTGAAGTGGTGAGTGACCATTATCTGTGTCGTCCTTACTGCCAATGACGCTATTGGGAGTGCTGCAAGCATCAGTGCTGCTGTCCTTCATGCGGGCAGTTGCTGTAGGTGAAGCAATGCTGTCACAGCTGAGGTGGATGCCAACAGGTGCGAATTCGCTCATATGACTGGCTTAGCACATCCACAAGCGAGGGGTGCAGATGTTATGATAGCCTGTGCGCAATTCTCACTAGCTACTCACCTGGGCCTGCTTGAGCTTCCAGCCAGCTCCAACACGACGTTCCTGCCGCGCCTCGCACGGATCCTCCAGCTCTGAGCAGCTTCTACTGCATTGAATCGAGGTTAAGCTTATGAATTGCGTCAGCAGAGCAGAGCAACGGTACTGCGTGGCAAATCAACGCACGCAGTGACCTGGTTACTGCACTCAACATCGACTTACTTCAACGTGTACCCTTGAAAAGATCTCAACAGATGTGCAGACCAGCGTCCTTGAGGCTTCGTGTGCAAGCACGGTTGTGTCATGGGGTCGACTGACAGGAACAGGAAACAGACTGATCACGGCTCTGCTTCAGTTGCGATCAAACTAGCAAGTAACTATACTGTATACAAAATGGCGCTGGTGCGTGGCAGTGCTTGCAGCAGGCAGTAGAAGTTCTGTATTCAGCCACCCCTGACTCGATCAAATATGTTTGCAGGACAAGAAACAACTGGGCTCAGCCCTAAACACCATAGCCTATGGGCAGGCTATGATGGCTGCGGTCAGGGACTATGCCAAAGTGAGCGCGCCAATCACAGCATCCTTAGCACAGGCACATCGTTGTGTGACTTACAACAGCGGAATAGGCTGAAATTTGAAAGATAACATGTTGAGAGTGGTGCACTGGCACTGCATGGCTGCTGTGCGCCTAACCTGCAAGCAGCAGCACACTGGTAGCACGCTGTGCAGGGCTGAGCCTGGCCCTGCCAGCTAAAAGTGCACACAGATGTTGCTATTTGCAGATGTTGTCTTATCACAAGTTCCTGAACCTCCATGTGCCTCATCACATAGCACGGCTAGGCGCACCGCAAAATAGTTGTGCAACGTGCTGTGCCCTGGCCATGCAGGAACTCAAAGACAACGAGCAGCAAGGCCCGTGCTGCCGAGGCACAGACATCGACGTAGATGAGCTGCTAGATGATCCAGAGCTGGAGAGACTGCACAGGTGCGCAGCAGGCGCAACAATGTTATTGAGCAATAGCACTGCCAGCACCAACCCCATCCAGGATGTAGCAGCAGCTGAACATGGGCAGACAGTAGAGTTTGAACAGCAGCAGGAGATGGCTGCTGAGGACAACCGCACTCCCGCAGCCAGCATGCTCACAAAGTAGAGTTCTTGCAAGCCTCGCCAAGCCACCAGCAGCAGCAACAGAGGCAGCAGGCAGCAGCGGCACAGCAGAAGCAACGGCTGCTACAGCGCGTAGTCAGCGTAACATCAGCAGCTGTGGTGGCAGGCGTGACGCAGCAGCGCAGATGCGGGTGTCGACAAGCCATGCGCAACCTGTGCCGGGTCCTTATACAGACAGGCAGCAGGGCCGCAGCGCCGCTACATGGCGTACAGCTGGCAGCAGCAGTGGCAGCAGCAGCACCATCATACTGCAGAACTGGCGAGAATGACACCTGAAAGCAGCAGCAGCAGCAGCAGCATGTAATGCGCCACATCATGTGATCGGCATCCTCAAGCAGCCACCCGCAGTGCCATCCAGTGTGCTGCATGGCATCACACTGCATCACTCACCATGTGCCACCTGCTGCCTGTACTGCAGGGACCGGTTAGCAGCGATGCGGCAGGAGGCGGAGCGGCGAGCAGCGCTGCAGCGAGCAGGGCACGGCACGTACACGGAGATCAGCGAGGGGGAGTTCCTAGAGACGGTGACCAAGACTGACGCGGTGGTGTGCCACTTCTTCCACAAGGACTTTGAGCGCTGCAAGATCGTGGACAAGCACATGGCTGAGCTGGCGCCACGCTACATGGAGGCGCGATTCATCAAGCTCAGCGCGCCGGTGAGCAGCAGCAGGGTTGAGAAGTGCAAGCAGCGGGCGGTGGGCAGTGGCAGGCAGCTGCTCGGGATGCATCTCTGCTGGCTGCAGGCAGTAAGCGCAGCAGCTGCTGCACTCGCTGCGTCCATGTCTGTAGTTGTTGCTGTAGAGCGGCACGCTTCATCACATTCATTGTGCTGGTGAGCAGCAGCTGGGCTGTGGCTGAGGCGTGGCTGGGACAGCCAGAGGAGCTGCAAGGGGCGTGGCCGCTGCTGGTGGGCAGGCCGCAAGAGCAGCGTCTGCAGCACACGCACAGTCTGCTGGTCGGCAGTGGTGCGTGCAATGGTGCGTGCAGTGGTGCAGCAGTGGTGCAGCAGTGCTGCCGTCACACATATTCAAAATACCTCCACCCATCATGCCATCCTGCTGCTGCTGTGCTGCAGGACTCGCCCTTCTTCACGGTGAAGCTGGGCATCAAGGTGCTGCCCGCTGTGGTGCTGTTCAAGGGCGGCGTGAGCGTGGACAGGCTGGTGGGCTTCCAGCAGCTGGGGGGGCGCGACGACTTCAGCACTGCAGCACTAGAGGCGCGGCTGAAGGCAGCAGGCATCGTGGGAGGGGTGCGAGCGGGTGCAGCAGCAGCTGGTGGCGAGGAGAGTGAGGACGAGGAGGACCAGATGGCTGCCAGCATACGGCGGGGGATTGTGCATAAGGGGTCGGACAATGAGAGCAGCGACTTTGACGAGTAGGCAGCTGCAGTGATAGATGTACTTTAGGGATGGAGCAGCGGCAAGTAGTTGGAGGGGCACCTCAAGCGAAGGCATGCAATGGTTGGGGCGCATAGCTGTTGGCAAGTGACAGGCGACCACACAGCTTCCACAGAGAGTGGGGAGATGGCAGGCTAGTACATCAGGCCTGCCATGCAGTGCTGCCTTGCGCGTTGGTGCTAGCGCAGGCTTGAAGTATGCAAGCAAGTGCACAGCCGGCACCCTCGCTGCTGGTATCAAGTGCAGAGTGCACAACCGCAGCACATGTTGTGTGCTCTGCGCGGCTGCAGCGACTCAGTCTGCATGCCAGATGTTGCGCGTAGTTCTCATTGAGAATGTTCAAGTGCAGCACATGGCTTGTGTAGAGACCACAGCTTGTGTTCCCCTATTAGGCATGCACGTTGGAGCAGGGGGATGGCATGCTTGTGCAACGACGAGGCAGCTACAATGCTCGCTTTGCTGATCACGTGCTCAGCAGGCTGCTTTGACATTGCCGCACTTATGTGTTTGTTCAGAGCAGACACTGGCGTTCGTTCGGGTCGCACAAGTGTGATTGCATGTTGGTACGTACAGTAGCTGGCAGGTTTACCTGCCAGCAACCCAACTGTGTGGGGTGGGTGAGTTTGCATCGCTGCCACAGTTAAGTATGGTGCTTTGTTCATACTGTTTTTGGCATTGATAGTTGCATGTGAGTGCTTTGGCTCATTCAGGGGGGTGTTCAGTTTGGCCAGAGTGTGTTGCTGTGTACAGCAAGTCCAGGGGCGCTGTGGGGCGGCAACAGCACGTGTGCTGTATGAGGTTGGAGGTTGTGCAGATCATGTAAATTGTCTGGGATAAGCAATTGTAGTGTGGTCGCACAAGTGCTGATTTTAGCGCGCACTTGCAGGAGACCAGCTGGCTTGTGGCCTGCAGTAAATTCGCTTTTGTCAAATGACAACCGTTCAAAAACTGCCAATGCAGCGGACAGAAGCGACCGAATTTGAGAGGCCCAATTCACTCAGGCAGCCTCACCGCACAGAATTGCACCTTAGGTGCTTTTAGACAACGCTTGCCTTATAATACCGAATACAACCTAAGCAGCCCTTGGGTTACCCCAGTGCGAATAAAACCCTGCATAGGCTTCCTTCTCATAGTCGCTGCCTCCGCCTGTGCACTTCCTGCACTGCAGCGCTGCTTTAGTTCGTGTCACCTGCTGGCAGGCCATAACCCGCATATGCTTGCTGCAGCTGCATCTGGCTTTGAACACCTTCTTTGCTGAGCTGTAGGAAGGTTCATACTCCAGCTGTCCATCATTTGAGGTGTGAGACATAAGCTGCATAAGCTGCTGCTACAAATTTCTTACGGGGCCGGCCCTTACCCCGCGGCTGCTGCTGCACACCTGCTGCTGCAATGCAGACAAAGCAAGGAGAGATGGCACAAAGTGTCACGTCAATGGAGTTCAACCAGATCATGAAGAAGTTCAGGGAGAAGGCAGAGGAGCGTGGAAACAGGCTGCACCTGCAGAGGGGTGAGCACTGGCTGTACAGTTGGGACAACGACAAGATACACAAGGGGGCTGACCTGGCTCAGATGGGTATCAACAAGAAGCACAGGTTTCCCCTGCCTGAGCTGTCCAGTGACATGCACAAGGTGGTGGAGCATGTGCATGCATGGTTGGATTTCCACATGCAGCGCTGGCTGCTGAAGCAGAACCGTGCAACGATCACGATCGATGCATGCAAGCAGCAGCTGGAGCACTTGCTCTACAATGTGCTGACAAAGGAGAGCATTCAGAAGGATGTGAGGTCTCTGGCACAGACCTACGAGGCTATTGTGCTGGCTGGTGGTGGCCACGTTACTGCTGAGAACCGCTGAGCACTGCTGCAGCGCGCAGTGTGGCAGCAGGTGCCTGTCTGCTGCTGTCGAAGCTCAATGCACTCAGCAGTGCACAACATGCTAAGCCACTGATATTGATGGTTTCCTCAGTTACTAACATGTACAGTAATCACCTGTTTTGGGGGGCCTGCCTCTGCTCCTGGTGTTGTACATCAGTTGTTGTGTTGTTGCCGCTGCTGCTGACAGTTGCAGCAGCAGCAGACCTGTGTTGGTCAATTGCCTGCATTGTGCACCACGTTTGGCCCCAGGCCAGCACGCATTAGTTTTCTTGAAATATTGTGCATGTGTGAATGTGCTGTGGCATTGCGTATGCGTGCGCGTATGCCTCTGGGGCAGCAACTGCTGCTGGCAGCATCGGAGGAACGGTGCATGCCGAGCAATTAGAGCACAGTACATGCAGCAGCAGGAAGCAGCTGTTACTGAATGAGTCCTGTGATAGTGTGGAAACGTGCGGTAATCTGACCGTAGCACTGTCGAAGTGTCACATGCATATGCACAGTGATAGAGGTTCATGCCCAGCAGCATTATTCAGGTATTCAGCTCTCGGTGTGCACAATGCACATGGACAAACAGTGCAGAATCAGGCCCAGTACTGCTGCGTCTCTAGGCTGTGCATGCCTTGATTGCGCTGGCATGCACGTTGCCAGCGTTTTAAATGGTCGCTAAACAGCTGTCTCTCTTGGCGTCAGCTGCACACAACCCGTTCATGAGCATGCATGGTGCACGGCTGTAGTTGCTGCTTGAGCAACCTGCCAGCCCACTCACCGCTGCAAGCAAGGCCTGCGCCAGTCTGGCCATTGCTGGTGAAGCCAGCATTGCAGGTGCATGTCGTGCGCTTGCCATCACCTGCGAGCCAGCGACACAAAGACAGATCAGCTACCAGCTGCTCTCCGTGTGCTATCCAACTGAGGCGGCAGAGTTTGCTGAGCATTCAGGGAAAAACGGATTGCATGCACAGCATGCACAGTCACAATGAACATCAATACCTGCCGACCAGAGCAATTTCGCAAGGTAGCACACATGCATGTGTTAGCAAAATGGCAACACTTCTGCACTGCACCCTAGCGACAACGATGCGTGCATAGTCTGTTTGACCTACTTGCAGAGTTGCTTGGGCACGCTGCACAACAAAAAGCAAGCAAGCAGGCAGCAGCAGCAGGTGAGTTGGAAGTCGATGCTATTTGGGGTTAATCTGCAGCCAGCTCAGCAAGACAACTACCATCTGAACATGGCTCACTGCTCATGCAACTGCGCACTATGTGGTAGAACAGCTCAGCAGGTTTCATGTCAATAAAGATATGATGATTACAGTTCTGCATGTATGATTTTTTGTCCCAGGCATGTCAAGCTGGTCCAGCTGCGGCATGGTCCAGCTGTGGCCACCACCCCTACCAGCACATGCCCCTCCGTTGGCCATGTTCCTGTAGAAGCCAGCACCGCAGACGGTCGCGTTGGCCTCAGCCAGCAGGAAGAACGACCTTGTGTCCTGCGCGTTGTCACCAGCGCGCAGCAGGCACTTGCCGCTGCCAGCCGCAGTGTACAGGAAGCCCCAGCAGCCGGCCTTCTTGTCACATGCGCCCTCGCACTGCCCAATTGTTGCGGGGCTTGTGACCAGTTCGAAGCCTTCCAGGGTATTGCCAACTTTCTTGGACGAATTTGAGACAAGCGTCTCCCAGTTTGTGGTGCTGCAAGCCTGAACGTAGTTTCAGGGCAGCAGGGAGGCACAGCACTTGACATTTGCCATACTTGCGCAAAAGTGTACATTGCACTGCTGTTCACTGCTATGAACCCTGTTGCAGGAGCACTATCAGCAGTGTTGTTGCAGCGTGAAGCTGACGGCAGCCTTGCAGGGCGCGCCGGGGACTGGATGACGTACTTGAACGTACGATTGGCGTTTAAGTTCGAGCATAGAATGAATGGAAAAAGGCAGGCAGGCAGGCACATGTTGCAATGCTGCCATCATCGGGCGCACGTTGTGTGAGGACTAATTTAAGCACCAGGTGGCGGACACCATACCCACAAACTTCAGCGCTAGCCAAACGCGGAGTCAGTTGCGGCCGCCTGCTCTGCCCACCTGGTAAGTGGTAGACGACATCATCTTGGCCAGCACCTGGCCATCGCTGCTGTTGCTCTTTGAAAAAGCAGCAATGGCGTCGCTGGGCACCAGCTTGTACATCAGCTGCCAGCCGCTGGTGGTATTTGCTGCAGGGTCCAGCGCCATCACCCTGCAGGCGCCTGTGGTGCCTGACTCGCTGTACTGCAGCTGGGCAAAGCAGCACTTGCCAGGCTCGCAGTTGTCGATGCACTATGGTCGTTGGCACAGGTGCCAAAACAGCAGCAGCCGCAGCAGGTTTGTGTCAGTCAGCATGACAGAAACACAGACGCCAGCTGGGTCTCATGATGCTTGCTGCAAGGCTTGTGGCCACCAACAGGTGTCACACATGCGTAGCTCACTGTTGAGACAGAATGTTGAGCGATCGCCACTTCAAAGCACTGCCAGCACAGCAGCTTTGCAGCACGGCATGCTGCTGTCCGCACCTGCGTCATTGTCATGCCGCTGCCGAGGTTTGTCCAGGGTGCCAAGTCGTCCAGCGCAAATGACGTGCCAGCATCAGCAAACAGCTGGTTCCTGACAGCCACGCAGTCGGTGCTTGAGGTTGCCGCCTCCTTGAGGGTGGTGCCCTTGCTGCTGATGGACTCCTCCTTCTTGGCAGATGACTCGTACACCTGCATCACACACAGCCGGCGCCGGTGGGGGAAGGTGCAGGTATGCCGCATTCACAGTCAGTACAGCATATGAGGGTGAGAGGTGCACAGAGTAAGCGGGGCGTCATTTGTGTGTCTTCACATGCCAATTGGCATCAGCATGTTGCATAGCTCTGGTTCTGCGCTGCTGGTGTGTCTGCAATGTTCGGGGATGGGCAGCTGATCAGTGCGTGCACCATCCACCGCAGATGCCTGGCATCACAACATTCGTACAAGCGCAGCCCACCACAGGCTGCTGTCGCAAGCAACTCGCTGCTCAGGCAGGTATTGCTGCGTGCGATAGTGCTGGCCACAGCATGTGACAGTGCCACAGACAGGCATACCAAGCCCAGGCCATGCAGCCAGCAGCTCACGTAGAGGGTGTCCCTGCAGGCCTGGCAGGGGGCCAGGGAGGTGCCGTCCGACCAGCTGCCCAGGCTGCAGCGGCTGCAGTTGCCGCTGACCATGCCGTAGCCCGGCTCACAGGCGGCTGCAGCCAGCAGGAAACACGCCACAGGGATGTGAAGTTGGCATCGGCTGATAAATACGCCGTTCAGCTTTACCACATAGCTTGCATTCCAATTGGTGGGCAGCGCACCAACGCGCTTTGGGCATGTCCAAAGCTGCACTGCAACACGCGGCTGCATACACCAGAGCAATATGCCGGCTGAGTGCTGAATGCCTACCTGAGCAGTCTGCCGCAGTTGCGCTGCCAGCAGCAGCACTTGACCCCACAGGGCACCTGAGGCAGAGGGAGTTGAGCGTGTTGGCAGCAACACCACCTGGGCCGTAGTACCCTGCGGGGCACTCCATCACCTTGATGCTGTTGTCAGCAGGAATGGCGTCTGCTGGGATGACAGTGCCAGGTGGGGCGGTCCAGCTGCTCGTGTTGGAGAAGAAGAGTCCAAAGCCTGGCCTGACGTAGCAGTCGTTGATGGTGTTCTGCTCCGCGCCTGGGTCGGTGCCAAACTTGGTGGTGCGGCCTGCACGCACAGCACAGGAGCATGGCGATATCACACAAACATAACAAAGATAGCATTCAGCATACAGGCCAATGAATGATGCTGCAGTTGCATGACAGATCTATTCCAAAGATCTGTGGCACAGATATAAGCAGGCTTGACGATCGTCTCGCGAGAGTGTTGCCTCGACACTGCCATTGTCATCTACCATAAAGGTGCACTTGGAATCAGCCAGATCAGCTGACGCAGGTGACATCACGTCGTGTGCGCCAAGCACAGGACGCCACGCCACCTAAACCATGCGCCTGGCAGTTTGTGCTGTAGCGAATGCTGTTGCATTGTAGCGGCGCAGCGCTCACCGTAGGGGCACTGCGTGCAGGGAGACATGGAGCCGGCAGGGTTGTAGCTGCCCTCCGCGCAATGCACAGACGACACCGTCTGCCCCTCCTGCACATAGCCGTAACCTCCAGAGTTGACACTGCAGACACATGCAACAGCAGGCACACACCTGAGAGGCGCTCACATAGGTGGTTGCTGTTTCCGGCAAGGGATGGCTCTGGTGCATTCAACTGCAGCAGCTGCGTTGTTGCTGCAGGAGGCTGCACTCCTGCGGCAGTTTGTGAGCACTGCTGTAATTGTAGGCGGCCTCACTGCTGTAATCGAGCTCACACCAGTTTAGCGTTGTATGAAATGCGTCAAAAATTTCTCCGCTGAGTGGCACAGGTTGATGGCTGGCTGCCACCTCAATGCGCATGCAAGC